>PVIW01003843.1:0-153031 GCA_004026585.1 Noctilio leporinus | reverse complement strand
ACAATCTTGAAAGCAGCAAGAGAGAAGCAACGCATTGCACAAAGGCCAGAAGACAATGGGAAAATACATTCAAAGTGCTAAAAGGAAAAAAAAAAAAAAAGTTAATTAGGAATTCTATATCCAGCAAAACTATCCTTCAAAAGTGAGGGAGAAATGAAAACATTCTCAGATAAACAAAAGCTGAGGGAGTTCATTACCATTAGATCTACTCTGCAAGAAATGCTCAAGGGAGTCTGTTAGGGTGAAATGAAATTACGCTGGACAGTGACTGGAAGCTGTGTGAAGAAATAAAGGCGAATTCATAGGCAGAGTGATGTCATCCTCATAGCCACAGCAGCACAAGACATTCCTTGTTTTGTCCCCACCTCAACAACAAAAATCTGGCATCCATCCATGAACAAAAGTGCCTCCATGGGGGTTGGGGGTCCAGCACCATACACTAAGTGACCCAAGAGAAGTGTCTCCCATCTGAATATCAGGTAGACAGACTTCAGTACAGGTGGTGGAAGTGGTTCTAGCTCCTCGTGGCCATGGTCCAGAAGCACCTGGAGAACACTGACGTGGGCCGTCCCCCAGAGGTGAGACAGCCTTTATGCAAGTCCAGGGTTCTTGAGGAAATCCAGTATTCCAATGGAGCAAAAACCAACAACAACAAAAATGAAAACATAACCATAAGTTTGGATGCATTAGAGTGGGCAGTTAGTAAATATTGGAGGGCTAGGGACAAGGCAGCCAGGCAGCCACGCAGCCACTTGAGAAAAGGCCCAGAGATCAGTAGTAACATTAAAATTAATAAAACTACTCCCTTCCCTCTCTCTAAAAACAATAAATAAAATATTTTTTAAAAAACACTACTCATACTCATACCAATGACGAATGGATAACTCTTTTTAAATATTCTCTGTGTATGATGCATTAAGGTAAGCACTTTTTTACGTGCAGAAGCTAATTTACCCCACAAACATTCCTGTTGTTCACGGTTATCCTCGGAGAAACTGAGCCCCAGAGAGGTAAAGCAACTTGTTTGGGTTCCTCCTGCTCAGAAGTAGCCAGGCCTGGCATTGCACTCAAGCCTGCTGATTCTAAGAGGCATACCAAGAAAAACAGGGGCCTGTTCCAGGAAGAACAAACATGGGTCTTTCTGGAGGGTACTAAGGGCACCATGGAAGGTGGGACAGAGAGCTGAATTCATTGACAACTTAGGACACCAGGCATGGAAGTCTGGTCTTCCTTCTGGGACAGTTCAGAGGCAGGAAGGGACTTGGATTTAGGACAAGACCCTTGGATGCAGGGAGGAGAAAAGAGGAGGAGACGCGGCCTGGTTGGAGGCTGCCTCAATAGCCAAGACCAGGGGTGATGGGCTCTGGGCTCCCAGCGGTGGAAGAGCAGACGACAGATCAGTGAAGTGGAACCTGCGCACTGTGATGACTGAGGTGGTCTGGGGCTCCCACGTGGAGGAGCGGGAGGTGAGGCGCTGGGCAGTCAGTGAGGGGGTCTATCTCAATGAGAGGTAAGCAGTCGTGACCACAACTCTGCCATGCCAAAGCTGTTGGATCTCAGGTGGACACCAGTCTTCTCTGAAGCTCCTTCAGAAGGGAGCGCACCCACCCCCTCCACCAGCCTGGGGCAAGCACTAGAAAAGATGCGTTTCCCTCCCAGGGCTTGGTACACAGTAACCACCAGCCCTCAGTTTCCCTTCTCTATGATCTCACATCCCCCCAGATGTCTGACCCACCTTCCAGGGACTGACACCAACCCCGCACGACTGCCGTGGGGCTTACTTTAAGGCCGTCCTTTTGGTAACTCTGGGAGATACAGTCCAGGACACCTTTGTATTTGTTTAAATAAACTCCATCTGCTTGGAGTCGACTTTTCACAACATCCATAGGAGTCGCCGTCCCCCAAGAAATTGAGCCTGTAAAGAGAGAGACCAATGGGTGTCAGGGGCTGGCCGATCGGGGGCTGGAGGGGACCCTGCAGATTTCTGCCCTTCAGAGGCTTAATAAGCTGTGGAGGGAAGTGGAAACGCTCAGGGTTAAGGCCTGGAAAGGCTGTTACTGAGCCTCCCCTGCCATTTCCCAGGGGGCTTGGCAGAACTATCCTAACCGCTGTAGGCGCTGGGTCTGCCATCTGTAGAATGGGGCCACAGTCCCTGTCTTCCTGGGGCTGCTGTAAGGATAACTGGGTGCATGTGAAGAATTTAGCACAGTGCCAGGCCAGTGCTTTGTAAGTGGGGGCCTTATTCGCAGTTTTCACTGGAGAAACAGCAAGTAGCTCCACCACTTGCAGCACCATTCCAGGGGCAGGGGTGCCAGGTGAGGCCTGAGGCTGAAGGCTTGCAGCTCCCAGAGGTGGGGTTTACCCTGAACATGGAAAAGTCAAACAAACCCTTGCAGATAGGCTGCTGGTCATGGAGGGGCCCGCCTGGAGGTTGCAAAGAACAGCAGAAACAGGTCTTTAAAAATCTCTTTTCCAGATATATGAAGCAGAAGCTTTGGGACCAAATGCCCCTGGGTCATGCTTCTTGAATAATAAGCTCAGGTGCCCTGATTTGAGCACTTTTGTGACTTCAAGAGACTCTAGGAAAACAATTCCAGGTTATTATGTAAACACAAAAATTGGCACACCCTCAGACTGGGAGAGAAAAACAAACTGATGCCAAAGTTCAAGGCAGCTGGTTTGTTAGGTTTGGTAAATGCTCCCCAGAGGCTCCCCAGAGAGGCCTTTGGCTGCCCCAGGCCCTCTGCCTGCCCTGGTGGCCAGTCCCTGTGGCCTCCTGCCTGTGACCCTCCCTCAAGAGCCCTCTGAACGTCTCCTCCCTCTGCCTCCTGTCAGGGTGGCAGGCACACTCCCCTGTCCCTTGGCCCATGGAGGTTGGCCTGCCAGGCCCCTCACACCTGCTCTCACCAGAAATGAGCATGGGGGGTGGTGGGGACTTGCCTTCTCAGCCAGCAAGTGCTCACTGAGCACTTACCAGGAGCTGTAGGGGCCAGGCCTCAGGCTGGTGGGGATGAGAGGAAGCACTGGCGTTTGGTGGCTAAGGCTGGGCTTTATTTTGTGTTGGCTGAGTTTCAAGCATAGCTAATTATGATGAGGCGCAGGGGGGAGGGAGAAGGAGGAATGGGAGCAGGAGGAAAGCCAGTTGCCTTCTCCCAGCACCAAACACGCCACGTTATCAGCCTGCTTAAACAGAACCCCTCTCTTGACACCCACGCCCCTCTGGCTACTGCTGGGCCGCTCTGCCCCATCACAGCACGGCCTGCCCCCTCAGACAGGCTGGGACACTTGGGCTCTTTGATTGCTTTTACCCTACTCTCTCTTCCTCCCACTTCCATCAGGTTATCACACCCTTCTCTTGACCAAAATAGGTCTTGTCAAAGTCCCCGATGCCCCCCACACAGCACAGAAACAGGGACCAACACTGCTGCCTTACCTGCTATGCCACCTGCCAGCCACACGGCACAGAGGCTGGGGTCTGCATAGGCCTCGGGTGTGATCCAGTCGCTGAGGAACACGTAGGGGATAAAGTAGAGGCAATAGCCCGGGACATCCCTCAGCAGCATGGCGCTGGCGCCCCGGTAGAGCCCCGGCAGGCCTTCCGTCCGCACGATGGTTGCAATGCAATGCACAGGCCCCTGGTAGGCTGGCCGCTCCCCCAGAGCCACTGCCCTGGGCTTCAAACTGAGGTTGGCTGCAGAGACAGGGGCAGAAGATGACAAGTGACACAGGGGGCAAGAGTCTGGCCATTCTCTGGCACTGGAGCCAGCTCAGCCCACGGACAGTTCCCACTCACATGGCCCATCGGTTTTTACCGAACCTGTGACCTCCTTGGCAGCTCAAGCCAGGGTTCTGGAGCAGCGAGCCCTGCCCATAGGTGCAGCCAGGCTGGAGACAAGCCCACCCAGTGAGAGCAGCGCCTCAGAATCCCCGGCACTCCGGCTGGGCCATCCCTGTGTCTTCCTTCCTAAGCAGGTGTGACTACAGAACCCCCGGGGTCACACGTGAAAAGCGAAACGAAGCTGTTTCTCGAAGCAGAGACTGGAAAATCCAGCGTAATCTCTCTGTGTGTATTTGTGTAGTGTGGTAAAAAACAAAACAAAACAAAAAACTACAATACATGAGATCTAGACCTAGTTCAAAATCCTGGCCGCCCCACAACTTACAAATATTTTGTTCTTGGTAGGCCACCTTTTACAGCCTTTGTTTCCTGATCTTGGTAAACAACGCAGGCCAATGCTGCATGGTAGACTGGAAAGTTGCTAAGAAAATAGATTTTAAAAGCTCTCACCACATACACATCCATAAAATGGTGCCTGTGTGAGGTGACGGATGTAGCTCACCTGAACTTGGTAATCATTTTGCAACATACATACACATTCTCATCACCTTCTACGCCTTAAACTTACATAATGTTATATGTCAATAATATCTCAATATGGCTGAAAAAGTGTCTGTACAAAAAATAAAAGAACAGGTGGCTGTGAGTGTAAATAAGCAATACCTAATAAGTGCTCAGCACAGTTCTAGGAACAAGGCAGAGGTGCCATAAATCACCCACAGGTTGTTTCTAAGACCCAGCTGACCCAGCATGGATCAGGGGCAGGATGTGCTGGCTGAAAGGCTGGACTCGTGCTCACTGATTTGTTCCAGCCCTGGGGCCATGGGTTCCTCCAAGTGCAGGGACACAGCGTTGCTGTCCCCTTCTCTGAGTTGCTGGGTCTCTGCTGGCAGATCACAGGTATCTACGTCTGTATCTTCTTCTAGGAACATGTGTAGCCAGCAAGCAGTGCCTCTGTCTCTCAGATGTAACCTGCTCCCTCATCTCCGCCGCTGATGCTCACCTCTGCTGCCATGGACCCTTCAGCACAGCTCCAATTCATGGCCAGAGAGATCCCCCAGTCCTCTTGCCAATAGAGCAGACTTACGCTCAACTTCTCCCTTCTTTGAAGAACTGGCATGACAAGTCCAGGAAGGAGGTCTGCCTCTGACTACAGGCCTATTTTGCCACCAGGATTTAGTTCCCAGTACACACCCTCTCAGTTTGGCTTTACACGTGCTGGCAAAGTGGCAGATGAGCTTCCTTACATAGTTGAACTTCCAAGTTCCTCAAGTAGTTCTATCTTTATCAGAGTAAAGGTTAGGACAAAATAGCCAGCCTCAAGATGCCACAGCCCAAACTAGAGATTTGGGGAGTATCGTGCAACCTTCACGCATCCCGGAGTAAATGAGGTCAAGGGGGAGGTTTCTCTTTTCCTAGGAAATGTGACTGAACAAACTAACCCTGTATCTTGCTTCTGTGCAGTGGTGCAGGGAGAGTAATCACAGCCTTGCAGCGTGGGCAGGAGGATGAGTCCCATCCACTTCTGCAGCAGATCCCACAGGAAGTGAGCCACTTTGCGGGGGCGGGCAGGGCCCTCGGAGTTCAGAGCAAGATCAGACACTGTGGTCTTTGCAAGACGTCACTGGGCACCCCTACCTCTCCAACATCTACCATGACACTGCTGGGGTCATCCTGGGGAATTTTTGGCACTAGGCAAAATAGATGTAAATGTTCCAACATATACACTTTGCCTGGGCCATGCTCATGGCCAAGTGCAGTAATCTGACCCAGGAGTCAAAGTTTTCATGAACCACCTCTGGGAATGATGTGACTTTCAGGAGTTACTGATTGAGGGAGGGTTTCTGGTAACATTCTGTTTGTTTGGAGGACGGATGATGGAAAAAGTACTTGCCCAGCCTCCAACTGATCCTGTTAATAAAGTACCTGAATTTGTGTCCTTTTCTTTCTGGAGCGAGCAATAAGGAAATGCTCTCACATGCTCCCAGGTTTGTTACATGAGCAATCCAGGTTTTATTGTCTGCAAACGATCCACTTATGACTATGAAAGTGAAATAATTGTCATGGTGGCTACCATCACCTGGAACACTGACTCAACTCTGAACCAGGGGCCCGTGTGTTCTGGGCACAAGCTGACACGGCAGCTCTGTCCAACTCCCTCACCCCCAACATTTAAAAAACAAAAAGTCTTTTTATTTGGAAATAATTTCACATTTGAAAAAGGGTACAAAAGAGAGAAAACTGTACAAAAAGCACTCTTATATACTCTACCCAGATTCACCTATTCTTAACATTTTACCTCATTTGTTATGTGGTTTGTGGGTTCTCTCCCCCTCCCACGCCCCTTCTCTAACACGTACATGGAGTTAACCTGAGCAGACGCCATTGTCCCTACACCTAATAAATGTGCCTGGGCTGTGTTCACCTCCAGGGAACTATGACATGATCTGGAGGCCAGGTTTTCACAGGTCAGCTCTGGGCCAATGCAAGGGCAGCGTCTGAGGAGTGTCCTCGTTGGAGGTGTCATTGCTGGAAAAGGAAAACTTGCCAAACATTGAAGTAGCCTTGTGTACAAGACCATAACCTGAACTTCTTTATCTGTCCAAGGTAAATAACAAGGAGATTCTTTTGCATGCACATACCTATATAATTTTATTTTCTGAACTGTGTCAGGGGGAGTTACATACAAAATGGCCCTTTACCTCTAAATATTCAGAGTGTGTGTTTGCTAAGAGCAGGTTTTGCCTTATACACCACAGTGCAGTCACCGGTTTCATAACCTACCCTGACAATGCTGTTATCTAAGGCGCTGCCTATATTCTCATTGTCATTTGATCTCATAGTGACCTTTGTAGCATTCCGCCCCCTCCCCGGGACAGCATCCAGCCTAGTCAGGTATTGCATTTAGTTGTCATGTCTCTTTAGCTTCCTTTAATCTGGAGCTTTTCCACGGCCTTTCTTTGTTTTATTATGACTCTGACATTTGCAAGGGTACATGGCTCCCCTTCATGTAAACAGGACTTTCCTCATTTGGGGTTTGTTTGATGTTCCCTTGTTCTTATGCTGAGTTTACATGCTGTTGGCTCTGCCTCCTCCCCGTTCTCATCTCTGCCCATGAAGACTCATCACTCTCAAGAGTTTCTCTGGCCCTTTATACAAGTTTTTTCTTTTTAGTTTTTTTTTTTTTAACTGAAGTATAATTCACCCTCAATAAAAAGTATCCCAAATAAGTGCACAACAGGTGAGTTTTGACAATGGTCACCACACCCTACGGAGAAAATGACATCTTATACTTGACACAATTGCTTTGGTCACAGCCCACTCAGGCAGAGCAAAGGCTCCACGCCTCCCGGCTCTCTGCTGCTTTTCAAGGTAAAAGAACTCCGAGATAGTGCTGTGTCACTCCGCAGGAAGCAGAGCTTTCTTTTAGGTGATGGGCGTTGCCAGCTTCATTAGCAGTCGTGGTGTGGACCCTTCATCTGGGACCACAAAGCAGAAAACAGCAGGACTTGCTCTCAGTGCTCAGGCCCCAGATGCCCGGTGGCCCAGCCAGGGAGGCGTGGCCTGGAAGCCTGACTGCTGGATTTAGCAAAGCCCTGAATCAGAATTCTTAGTAAGTCCAGCAGTGGGCCAATTTCAGTTTGAGAAAAGCAAATTTTGCTGATCCCTAAACTCTGATTTGGGAAGGTGCTAAAAGCAGCTCTTGGAAATATGAACTGAAATCCACAGCTTGGCATGTCGTTTGCGCAACCCTGAGCAAGGGGCCAGGAGCTGTGTCAGTGCAGTGAGTCCTCACTGAACGTCAGGGATAGGTTCCTGCACCCTGTGCCTTTAAGTGGAATGATGTACAAAGAAACTACTTTTACTACAAGCTAGATGATACATAGAGTTAAGTTCCACAGCATATTTCTAGTCACAAAAGCACCACCACATTTCTAAATAAAGAACCAAAACGCTTCTAATATCAATCATTCAATGTGAGCTGTAAGTACATTTAAGAAACAATAATAATAAAAAACAAGAAAGAGAATTCTTTTCCAGCCCATTTCTTCCAGTTCAGAATCACAGGTGACTGGAGCCTGTCCCAGCTGCAGCTCACGGTGTGGCAGGACCCACCCTGGACAGGACACCCTTCCATGGCAGGGCCACACACACACACACACACACACACACTCTCAGACCAAGACAACTCAGACATGCCAGTTTACCTGAAATGCCAGTTCACCTCACATGCCAGTTCATTTCATATGCATATCTTTGGGACATGGAAGAACACTTGAGCACCCAGAGAAAAACCCCACAGGCATGGGAAGAATACGCAAACTCCACACAGACAGTGGCCCCAGCCAGGAATTGATTTTTTAAAATCATTGTTACTAAGGAACGATGTTGGCCCTGGCTGGTATGGCTCAGAGGACTGAGCGTTGGCCTGTGAATTAAAGGGTCGCTGGTCTGATTCCCAGTCAGGGCACATGCCTGGGTTGCAGGCCAGGTCCCCTGGCTGCAGGTACACGAGAGACAACCACACATTGATGCTTCTCTCCCTTCCTCCTTCCCTTCCCCTCTCTCTAAAAATAAATTAAATGAAAACATTATAAAAAAGAAATGATGTTGAGCCCTGGCTGGTAGCACAGTGGTTAAGGTGCCGGCCTGCGAACCCAAAGGTCGCAGGTTCGATTCCCCAGCCAGGGCACATGACAAGGTTGTAAACCAAGTCTCACAGTCAGGTCTGTGGCTGGAGGCAGGTGAAACGCAACCATACACTGATGTCTCTCTCCCTCTCTGCTTCTCTCCCTTCCCTTCTTTCTAAAAAATAATAAAATAAAATCTTTAAAACAAACAAACAAACAAAAAGAAATGATGTTGAATGAAATGACGTTATTCAGGCCCTGTATGCCGCTCGCACTGAACCACTGGTTTTCAGCCTGTTTGTTGTTCCTGAGCCATCAGGACTGGGTTGGGGGTGTCCATATGCATGTGTACGCAGTGGAGCTATTTCCTTTTGAGGTGAAATGCACTTAGTTTCTCTAATTAGAATTTTTTGTTAAGTGAGGATAAGATTATGAACCAAGTTTTGCCTGTTTTTAATCACCAGCACTTTGCCATTGAGACTTTTTTTTGCTGTGTTCTTTAAACCAAGAGCCTATTCCCTGTTATGATAGGTATGGATTATATACCCCAAACACTCAGAATGCCTGTTTTTCTGTTTTCCCAAATTCAGTTAGGATCAACTCAAGCCCCTACACAAAGACTGGCAGGATGTTCAAAGCCAATGGAATTGGCCCCTATTCTATTCCCAATGTTACCCTTGGAGTGGAAAAGGGCCTACAAAATTCTAGAAAGACCTATTCCTCCAGACCCCCTACTTTGTCCAGAACAGGCCCATCCTTAGACCACATGCTGCAGCTCTCACCCAACAGCCTGTACCATTGGCCAGCACCTGGCCTGCCCACTCCAGGGTCCAGGAGGTCCCTTTGAAGAAGGCTCTGCAGAGGGCAGGGCCTTCCTGGTTTGGCCAATCCCTAAGAGGTACCCATGCAACCACCTCTTGGGGGTCCTCCCACCTCAGAGTGGCTGAACGAGCTCAGACACGTCAGGGTCCCCACAGATCTACCACTACTGCTCCTCTTCCCAGAACCCAGGACCATGCCAGTGTGCCACTGCGCCCTCCTTAGATACAAACAGGAAGGAGTTTCATTTCTTTCCCCTTCTTAGACATGCTGTTCCATTTCTTCAATGGGCCGTGACCCCGCAAACAGGAAAGCTCACTGAAACACCACACTGGTCATTGATTTAC
The DNA here is from genome assembly GCA_004026585.1 of Noctilio leporinus. Classification (NCBI taxonomy): domain Eukaryota; kingdom Metazoa; phylum Chordata; class Mammalia; order Chiroptera; family Noctilionidae; genus Noctilio; species Noctilio leporinus. The sequence continues at coordinate 143,396 of PVIW01003843.1, read as the reverse complement.
TGAGGAAAGGAGGGCCCGGACCTCAGGAACACAAAGGCCCAGTCACCCTCTGGAAAGGAAATCACCCTGTGTGTGTGAATATCAGGGGTCACTTTCTATAGAAAATCCTTGACAAATTGGCCATCTACAGGTGAGGCCCTGCTGGTCCCCAGTAGTGGCTTGCAGGTTTACCAAAGGTTCTGTGCTCAGATAAGTCTTAGCTCTCGGGCCTTCAAATGCAAGTTGCAAACGTGGAGTTATTTTGACACCAGAATCCATAAGCAATATATAGATTGAGAGAACTCCTAAAATACCCGGCATGTACATTACAGCAAATTTTCCTCATATGTGTAGGTGCTTTGGTGGGGAACACAAAAATACTTAAATATTCTAATATTTAATAACATTAAATATTATTACTTAGAATAGCCTCTTGTCTTAGGGGTTTCCTTAAGCCATGAACCCTGAAAGGATGGCTGCTATTCTATGGGTTGGACCCAATTTTCTATATGAAAAAGGGACTCTTAGAAGAAGCTGGGAACCCCCAACTCAGGCCAGACGCTATACCCCTATTACGGTCTCTCCTGATTGCTGCTATGTTACCCTCATGGGTATTTCCTGCCATCAGTGACTTCCCAGATGGCAGGAGTCACACACGGTGGCATGTCCTGGAGCACTGTGGCCTTGTGCCTGCCTGACACTGTGCCCATGTAGTGCTTCAACATCCATTCAACGAACACTCGAGCATCTGATCCGGCAGATCTCTGCACTGGGGCCTCCCCACAGCCTACCTCCCCTCTCCTCATTCATCCAAATCTGGTGCGATCTGATCCTCATGCTGGAGGCTGTAGATACTAAAAGAAACTTCCAGATCATGCACCCAGTGACTGCACTGGTTTAAGGGGCTATGGAACATCGTCATGGGCAGGCACCTCCTCCAGCAGACAGGCAGGTGTGACCTCAGTGATGTGGACGGGGACAGGCTGGTTTAACCCCTCAGTTAACCTTCCCGGGATATTAGCATTTGGGAAACTCTTGTCCGGTTCCTGTTTCCCGAGCCCAGCAGTTTCCTCATGAACTGAAAGGTTCGAGGTAGCCAGACAGTTTAGTAGAACCCGGGATTAGAAGCAGCCGAGATTTGTTTTGCAGCTCATTGCAATTCTATCTACAACCGGTTCAAAGGACTCATCCGCACTGGGCCTCGGTTTCCTCATCATTTACAAAACGGAGAGGGGGAAATAGCCTGTCCACCTCATTGGGCTTTCGGGAAAACTCAGTGAGAATGTTGGCAAAGTGACTTTCATAAAAATGCATGTTGGGCAAATATTCTTTCCTCGAGGCAAATAGTTATCATTCCTAATTTTATTACCCTGCCCTGCTGTGGCCCTGGATTCTGGATTCAGAATTCAGAAAGTGCTGGCCCTGCCAACCCGAGGCACTGGTGGCCTGCTGCCTGTCCTTCTGTGGGAGATTGTGAATTCCCACTCGGGGCGGAGAACTACCAATACTGGTGTCAAGCCCACAAATCAGGGCAATACTTGCTCTTGTCAACTGATTCAAAGAACAAATAGATATGTCACCAATGTGCGTGACTTTACCATGGTGTGTACACCTTTATTAATCCCTGGTAGCAATATGGGGCCACAGTTTGAAAAAGACTCAGTTATACTGCCCAGAATTCAAGGACTCCTCTGGAACTACATGGCTAAATGCCTGGCCTCGCCACAAACCTCCTCCCTCCACTTCTGAGCTGCCATTGCTCCAGCCCTCACTTCCTATTAGTGGCCCGAATCTGCTAGAGAAGAAGGCCCTGGTTGTTTGGTCCTGGCTTGCCTCCAGTTGTGCTCCTTGTCATGCTCCAGGGGTTCCTGGCTTCCCATGTAGGCTTCCCTGCAGGAAGTTAGCACCAATAATTCCTGCCCTGCACTAGGAAACTCTTGGAAAACCCATTGTGTCAGAAGGCTGCTCCTCCCCAAAGCCAAACTTGGCTGTCACACATCTTTATGGTAGCAATAAAGCTATGCTGCAGGGAGACCAACTGACATATGGAGGGCCTTGGAGGCACAGTAGGTGACATTCACAGACATTTTCAGAAGATTCAGGGGAACTGGGGAAATGGTTTCACTCCATTTGTCAGCATTTGGACTGGGCCCCAACAGGCTGTGTGTCCTGGTACGTAGTTGATGAGCACGCCTGCCCAGATCCACCTCTCTGCTGTGACCACCCAGACTAGCTTGTCTCCTCCTGACATGCCCACGGGGGCTTTTCCTCCTCAAGTCCTGGCTTTTCCCTGTCCCCCTGTTTTATTCAGATTATCTTGAACACAGAAGGGCCAGGCCTCCTGAGGCAAGAGCCCTCATTTCCTTCCTCTTTGCCCTCAAAATTGTGAGTTATCTCTTCCCTTCTCCTCTCCCAACTTGAAAAAGAAAGCCTTTTTCCTTCTCCACCCTTTGCTCTCCGTCACCAGTGTCACCCCAGCTTGACCAATTCTCCCCTCTTCACTCTCCTGCCCTCCATTGGTGACAGGCACTTCTCAGGACCTTGTTTCCACTGTGAAACAGCTGAGCACCAACAAGTCACAGTTTCCCTGCCTGTAGAATAGAGAGAATGACAGTGCCTATTCATAGTTAAGATGCGTTAGTGCGGTGCATGTTGTATGGGCTCAGAAATTGTTAACTCGAGCTGTTAGTGTCATTGTAGTGATCTGCTCTTTCCTAGACTTTGTTACTGTTTTCTCTTTGATGTCCACCCTCTTCTTTAGCAGCTCCCATTGTCATTGGCACCCAGCATTGTGACTTCAACTGTCACTTCTATGTCTGTCCCTGCTCTGCATATACCCCAGCCCTGACACCACAGCACAGTCCCCACACACCACACAAGCCAGGCCAGACCTGTCACATCCTTACTCATGTCTGCCCCGAGGCCAGGCAATGAGCATGTGCGATCACCTCCACGGCAGATGCTGCCTCACACATGTCCTTTGCCATTTAAGTCCCTGTGTGGGATGTTCCACCCAACAGTCACCCAAATTTTAAACCCCAGGTCACTTTTGACACTTTGTTCTCTCCTGCTTGGCCAATTGGTTCTACATCATCCATGTCTCCCCAGTCTCCACTCTCCTCCCTTCCCAAGTGCATCAAGTGCACTTGGCCTCTCACCTGGTCTTGGCAGCAGCCTTCAAATCCACAGACCCACCTCTGCTATTCCCACACCTTCTGAAGACCAGATCGACCTTCCTACTCTATGGCTCTGCTCTGGTCATTCTGGGGGTCCAAGACGCTTCACTGCCTGCTGAATAGCACCTGGGCCCATCCTCTGCCCTGTTTTTCAAACTCACCAGCATCCTTCCCTCCCCGCATTGTGCGTCTGCACGTGTCCCGCCACAAGCCGGCCTTTCCTGCCACTGACTCTCTCCTACAGTTCTGCGGTCCGAAACATCTCCCTATCCCGATAACTGCATCTCCAAATCCTAGTATTCAGAGACCCACTCAACAGCCACTTCCTCTCTGGGGACTTTCTGACCTGCAGAGTCAGACTGAGGTTCCAGAGCCTTCCACAGGCCCCTCTCGTCCTACACATCTGACTTGCCACCTGACTGTGTGCTGACTTACCTGCCGTGTTGGACTCAGAGCAGAGCTCTGGAAATGCTTATGAATGAATGAGTCAAAGAGCAAATTCAAACAGGTGGGCCAGTCAGTCCTCTGCCTCCGGCTGGGCCTGGTGAAGTTCCTGGGATGACTGGCACAACGACCAGGTGAGTCCTCCTTTGGGCCCTCAAACTCTGCCCTCTGGTGGTATTGAGGGCTTTCTGCTCTACACATTGATCGTGCTCTTAATGAAAACCCAGACCTAAAGTTCGCAGGTTGGGGAGGAGTGAGTATCATTGGGGTGGCCTCCAGAATGTGGCCTGGCCCAGGCAGCAGAGGGGCCAGGACTTCCAGCACAGGCCCAGCAGGGCACCCAGGAGGGCTCATGCCAGGGCAAAGGGTGACGATGACTTTAAAAGGGTGTGCTTTTAACCCTTGAGGGGGCCTTGCTGTCAAGGCCTCAGGCAACTGAACTCAGGGTGACTCTTCTTTGTTTGCCAAGTGGCAGGGGCCCCAGAAGAAAGCCTTAGTCAAGGTGGAGAATGCGTACGAGGGGTACCTGCGCCTGAGAAGCAGCGGGGGTCAAGGCCAAGTGGAAATTCCCTCCAAACTCTAGCAATTGTCAATGTAATTTGGTAAAAACCTTCTGTACAACAACTTCACAGATGTATCAAGAATCTCAAAAATGACCATAGCCTTTGACCCACTCATGAATCAAAGAGCCCACACATTAGGGAAATAACCCCAAATGAAGGCAATTCTTTATGGACAAATGTACTGATCATGTCACTATTTTTAAAAAAGGAAAAACTGTAAATCCAAATGTCCATCACTATGGTGATGGTTAAATAATAAGTTTACTTCCACGGCTGGGTGGCTCAGTTGGTTGGAATATCATTCCATGTACCAAAAAAGGGTGAAGGTTCGGTCCCTGATTGGGGTACGCATACAGGGGGCAACAGATCAATATTTCTCACATCAATCTCTCTCTCTTTCTCTCTCTCCCTTCCTCTCTTTCTAAAATCAATAACACTATATATCCTCGGGTGAGAATTTAAAAAGTAAGTAAGTTTACTAAACTATTGCTAACACGGAGTTTGTGTTTGCAACGTGCCAGGACTGCGTTTTCTTCACAGATGAGTAAACTGAGGCTTGGTCATGTGAGATGAGTCATCCAAAGTTTCCTGACATTGGTAGAGGGTTAGAGGCAGGTAGCCGAACTCCAGAAATTAAACTCTGACCACACAAGATTATCCCTCTCAGAGTATGTGTGTCCGTGTGCGTGTCTCTATGTGTGTCTTTGTGCAAGCATGCATATTGGATGGAGGATTGCACATCTTTTAAAAATATTATCTATTTAAAATAATTTTACATACATAAAAATGCTTCTGTTATAACGTTGAGCTAAAAATAGGACATGAAACTGTCCATGTAATATGACTACAACCTCCTAAATTATTTAGTCTATGTATCTAAAAAAGAAAAAGGAGGCACATTTATATATTAAAAGTGATTGCATTGGGGTAGATGGGTGTTTTCTCCCTCTGGAGTCAGTGTTTTGTACATTTTTAACCGTGGGTCGCCACTAGTAGACAATCAGGCTTTCTATTTGCAAATCTGCCAACCAGATGACCTGAGCTCTCACCTCGATCTGCCAGTCCACCTGTCGCTGCCCCAGAGCAGAGGAGCCAAAGGCTTTGCTACATGGGCACAGCATCTCGTGGCTTATCATCATCACCCAGGAAGTGGGCTGGCAATTCTGGGGTAAAGCCGCAAACCATGACCAATCCCACAAGCCTTGCTCAAGGGTGACGGCAATGCCCACCTCAGCTGAGCCACCGCACGGAGCACGTGTGATGCATAGCAGAGACCATGAGCTTGCGTTGCAGCCCGCCCTGGCCTCGCACTGCGCCATCCACATAGTGCTTTGGGCTGCACACTTTTCTGAACACTTGGGTTGGGTTTGGCTTTGTCTTTACTTGAATTAGTTAATCATTTCTAATGGAAAGACCCCACAGAAAAATTGAACTTCCTCTCTTTTTTTTTTTGAAAGGAAAGTAGGGGTTTATTAGGGAGCCAACAGGGAGGGGAAGAGGGAAGTAGGAAGAGAGAGGGGAGAGGGAATTGCCTGGAGTCACAGCTACTGGGGATGGAGCTTCTGCTTTCTTACACATCAGAATTTCCAGGCCATGGGGCAACCATCAGCAGGAGTGGAGCTGCAGCCACCCCCGCAGACAGGATGTGGGGCACCAGCACTCCCTGCTGCCTCTTACACGCCAACGCTGACATGCTTGCTTGAGCTACTGCTTTTCTAATAGCAGAGCAATGTGGGAAGTGAAATACGTTCTGTATCCGCAGGAAAAAGGGAAAAAGGAAACGCAAGCTAGGAGGGCTATAGGTATCAAAAAGTGCAAGAGGGTTCACTGGCCAGTCACCTCTGCTCACTTCTTTACCTTCCTGGTCTTCTACCTAGGGCCTAGAGGGTTCCTGAGGAACCAGTCCAGGGAAACAGCATCCTTCCTCATATTCTGGAGAGTGTCCTGGCAGAGAGTATGGCCTGGTGACAGCCTGCCTGCCTCCCCTGCTCCATCCCCAGTGCCGATTCTGCTCAGCACCTGTAGTCACCAGGCCCTTCTCCCATGCACCTGGGGTGGGAGATGAGGAGAGCAGGCCATGCAGAGAGGAGCGGCCCAAAGCCACAGAGTTCAGACCCATCCTTTGGAACCCACATGCTGTGTCATTCTGGGGATATGCTCCCAGCCCACATCCCTCCCTAAAGTTGGAAGCTGGTTTGGTGCATTAAGATTTTGTGCAAAGGCCCAGGTGTTACCCAAGTGGCTGCTGCCTCAGCTTCTACAAAATCCTGGGGCAGAAGCAGACAGCAGCACAGGGCTCTGAGTCAGGCTGCCTGCGTCCCATGCCAGCAGGGAGTGACCTCAGGCAGCTAGGGAGCCTCTCTGTGCCTCAGTCTCCCCGTCCCATGCCAAGCTCTTAGCGCAGTGGCTGGTACAGGGCCAGGGTCCAGGGAATACTGGTTCCTTGGTCCCCATTGCTATGACTGCATGGCTTCGCCCAGATCAGAGGGTTGAGGGGCACAGCTAAGGTGGGTCCTTCAATCTTGGTTTCTATTTCTCCTCCACCCACTTGGGTAAACTGTCTTTGCATTGACAGCTAAGCCCCTGGGGCCAGGTGCTAATGACTCAGAGCTTTGCAGGGCTGAGAATATTTGCCTTGGGAACCTCTGCCTATTAAGAGACTTCCCTGAGCTCCCCATAGGCCAGCTTCTGGCACACTGGGAAGGACTGAACAAACACGTATATATTTTCTGTTACTGTCTTGGGGTGTTTACTCAAGAGAACCAGTCTCCTGTGGCCCCACAATGGTCAAAGGCAGGCTCCCAGCCATGCAAGAGCAGGGGTGGGGAATCACATCCCTCAGGGGATACCGTCAGAGCCTCCTGCAGTGGTGATGCAGGGGGAGAGCACCAGGCCCCCCTGCTCTCACTGTTCCGAGGACTTATCCAGGAAGCAAGGCTCTAGAAGAGTCCCGACTTCCTGGATGGGAAGCCCTGGAGAAACCCATCCCAGCTGGGCCGTCCCTCAGGCGAGCAGGCATGGGGACCTCCAGGGCTGCCCAGATCAGGTGCACAGTCCTGACCTCCAGGCTCTCTCCTGACCCCTCCTACCAGCTGCTCCGAGGTTTTTCGGGACCTCCAGCCTGGCTCTGAGAGCCTGATGAGCTCCCTCCCACCCACCCAGTTTAAAGCAGACAGAACGGGACAAGAAGGGCAGGATGGATTCTTTGGCTCACCACCTCGTCCCCATCACCTAGCCCTGAGCCTGGCATACAGCAAGTGCATAACTATTGCACGTTGTGTCCATGAACAGGGCTGACAGTCATCCCAACCTCACACTGTCAGGGTGGATGCTAAATGAATTGATACCATTAGTGCACTTGACACAGTGTCAAGACACTCCGAGGGTACTTTGGCTGCAGCTGGGGCGGCTGTGCAGCTCCCTAAAACTGAGGCTCCCACACACCCGGCTCTGGGGCTTTTCTTGGGTCCTGCTTTTTGCTGACTGCCTCCCATCCTCTTCTGATCTCCAGAGGCTTCTAGCCTCAGGACCACCGTAGCTCAGGCCTGGGCTATAAAGCCTCACCACTCTAGCACCCTCCTCAGGAAAGGTGAAGCGGGTGAGGGCAGGACAGAGCCTGGCCCCAAACACTGTGAAGAAAGCTCACCAATTATGAGAGGCCTTGCCCAGAAGAGGTGACCAGAGATAACTTCTGACCTACTGAGAAGGCAGGGCAGACTTCTAGTTACTAAAGGTCTGCTCTTCTTATCATCCTGCGATGACCTTCTGCAGCCTCAAATCACCTTAGCTCACCTCTGTCTCAGGGTATTTTATATATATGAGTGCATCCTTGCTATCTCCAAATCTCTCCTGCATGTGGGGCCCCATAGATGTGTGTGCATTAAGTTTGGTTATTTTCTGTTGCTAAAAGAAGAATATGAAGGAGTAGGAGAAGAATGCTCACCAATTAATTTCCCTCCCAATGTCCCAGGCTTTCTGAAGGAAGGCGTTACTTCAGAAACATCTTCCCTGGTGTCCAGGCCAACTGTGTCCCCCCCCCCCCCCCCACATATATATAGGCTCACCCCTATTTCCTCCACTTCCAGAAACCAGGTGCCCAGGCTGTTGAGGATGCAGGGCTGTCCCAAGGGGCTGAGGAGCCTCATAGCTAGACTCTTCCAACATCTGGTCCCCAAGGAATTTGAAGGCATATGGAGAGATTTGCTGTGTACTTGAGAACAACACAAGCTTTTCTGAAGTAGACCGAACAGAACGGAAGGCCAGCTTGGGGGTTGAAGCCTGCCTGAGAGGCCCTTCATTCCTTCCCATCTTAGCTCTCACCCAGGGATGGGACCAGATTAGCAAACCTCAAACATTTCTCAGAGGTGCAACCCTTTGATCAAATGAAACTGCACTGAGACGTGGTTTAGTAGGTCAAGTAGATGGAGGTAGGACCCTCCCTGCTCTGCATATCTCTGGGTCACCCCCATGGGGCTATGCTCTGTGACCCCCCTGTTCCCCTGGAATGAGCCCATGTGTCTGCTGCTCTGCATCTCCCCTGAAGCTGACGGTGACCATGGGCCCTGGGGCACTGGGCGTCCAGTAGGTGTGACCCCCCTCGTCAGGGCAGCCGGATCCCAGGCCCTCCATGCGCCGCCATGGGGAGCGCTCACATCATGCTCAGATGATGGGCAGGCCTGTGTGGAACTGAATCAAGGCCCCTGGGCAGTGGCAGGTAAGTGCTGGGCTGGGCTGGCCCTGAGTGAACCCTCAGAACTCCAGCTGTGGGCACAGCGGAGCCCCCGCCTCTGTAGACACAGGGGTCACATTCATTGCAAAGGCTGGCCAGGGAGAGGGGTTTATCCATGTGACAGCCCCGATCAGCTACCTGAGGTGACAGGAAGGATCATGGATCCAGCCCTTCCATTATACAGAAAAGGAAACTGAGGCCTAGGGAGGGGCAGTATTTTCCCTGAGGAGACTGACATTAGAGCCAAACTCCCACGATGTCAATATTTATGTTTTAGGACCCCCAGCTTACACTTTCTACTTTACACAGTAAGTGCATCCTGGTACCTTCCCTCCTTATCAGAACCACTCCCAGCAGAAGACAAAGCAGCCTCTTTGCCAGCAAGGAGGAAATGCCAGGTGCAGGAGTGGCTGAACAGCACCCCGGGAACCAGGAAAGGGAGGTTTACTGGGAGTGCCAAGGGTGAGGCGAGTGGCGACCCCTCCACGTCCTGCAGCCCGTGCAGGTGCGGGGCCTCCCCGGCACATTCCCTGGGACACAGGGCAGATGTGGCTTTGAGACCTGCGCCCCCATGCCTGGCTTAATCCTCTATCCATTGCCTTTTAAAAATTCTTAATAATTTTTGAACAAGGGTCCCACATTTTCATTTTTCACTGGGAGCCTCAAATTGCATAGCTGTCCCTCATGCACCAGACATTCACCGAGTGTCCCTGAATTAGCACCTTAACTTCTGGGAGGCTCCATTTTCTCCTCTGTAAGTGGAAAGAGGGACAAGCACCTGCCCCACAGAACGGTTATAGAGAGAACTAAGACAATAGAGGCAGAGCTCTTACCGGTGCCCAGCCTGCAGTAAATATTACCCAGTGACAGTTACTAACCTAGATAAAGCAACAATAATTACAGGCTATTCTCATATGATCACGTAGATGCCCAGCTCAATAAGAAGGATGTTAACAACCGCACCTCAGATCCGATAGATCAGGAGAAAGTCATAGATGCCGGGCCCCACCCGGCCTCTTACATTTCTGAAACGGCTTTGCTTGCATCTGCAGGCGGATCTTGATGAGGTCCACAGGCGTGCCCAGTCCGACGGACACCACACCAGCCACCATGCTGGCCAGAAGCAAGTTCGACAGGGTGTGGGGTGGGCTGGCCTCGGGCTCCCTGCTCTGGTGACGGCTGAGGAACCTCTGCGTGTTACTGAAGACGCCAAACACCACTGAGTTGTAGATGGCGATGCTGGCCAGGGGGAAGGACATGCCCTTGAAGAAGCCGAACACCTGTGGGGAAACGCAGGGGGAGGATGTGTAAGAAATGCAGGGCAGCTGCCAAACTCCCTCCTCCATCCTGGGCACAGACCCTCCCAAGGGCTGGGCCCTGTGGGCTGGTGACAAGATAGCGCAAAGTAAACCAAGTGCCACTGAAGAGGACAGAAAAGGACAAGGCTATGAAAAGAGATGGAGTGGGTGAGAACACTCCTGCCCTAAGGCGGCCCCGGCTTCTGTGTGATGTCTTATTGGACCAGCGGTGGTGTCCTGGCCTGGAACCGCATTTGCCCCTGGAGGGGCAGTGCTCCTGGGCGGTGGCTGAGGGGCAGCCCTTGTGGGTGGCAGGCTTGCCAAGCATCATACTCCCTCCTCACTGGCCACTCCAACAGAAGCATTCTCTGGGCACTTGCCATGTGCCAGGCTCTGGGGTGTAACAGTGAGAAAGAATAGCCTTCACTGAGTTCCCAGTCTGCGGGGGAGTGGGGGAAGGGTGCACCTGGATGGATGGATTAAAGTATAATGTGCTAAGAGACCCATCAGGGTGCTCTGTTGGTTAGAGTGTTGTCCTAATACTCCAAGGTCGTGGGTTCCATCCCTGGTCAGGGCACATACAAGAATCAACCAATGAATGTACAAGAAAGTGGAACAACAAATGTTTCTCTCTCTCTTAAAAAAAAAGTCAATAAAAACTTTAAAATATGTATAATATGCTAAGCTTGTGGTGAGGGGCACAGCCCCGCCCCCTGCCCCGCCTTCAGCACACGTGTTTCTTGTAAGAATAGCCTGAGGGAGGAGGCCTGCACAAGCAGCAGAGAGGCTTCTGCACACACACAGGGCACAAAAGGCTGAGGAGAGGGTGCTGAGGCTGAGGTCAAGGTCCTTTCCACGCTGCCTTCCCAATGAGCGCCACGGAACAGATGCTGTGCTGACACTGGGGAAATCCACAGGCCCTTGGAGAGTCAGGGCAGCCCACATAAGCCCCTTGCCAAAGGTGAAAAGCGCCAGAAGCTGCCACACAAACTCCCAGTGACACGCAAACCTGCTCATCCTGAGTTACCAGAGACAGGAGAACTCACGTGTGCACATTCACACACATGTGCTGCTAGCTCGCGGGCGCACACACACTCTGTTTCAGCCTCTTCCTCAGGTGATCTGGGGCACCACTGAGCCCTCAGCTGCTGTGTCTCCGAGGAGCACCCATGGTCCCCACAGGAACCCCAGAGCTGGGACACTCGCTGGCAGACACTGTAGGGAACGTGTGCCAACACGGGAGAATAAACAGCTGCCTTTCAGGGCACTGAGGAAGCGCACATTAGCCCGGAACAGCTAGTCCCAGGCTGGCAGAGTCACCCCGATTTTAAAGCAGCCAATCACAGTTAGAACAGCACCCTGGTGCCAGTCAGACTTGGTCTGCTGGGCAACCCTGGGTGCTGGTGGGATGCTCCCAAGCCCCAGGTCAACAATGGGGCCACAGTTCACGTGCCCCAAGCGAAAGCCTTGCGCTGCTGGGGGGCTCACGCCTGACCCTTGCTTTAAATCAACAGGTCAGGTTGTGTCAGTTTAAATTTTAAAGTTTATTTGGAATGCTCCACAAAGGAGCTTTAGGAAGTCTCCCTAAAGCACACGGTAATTCCCAAGGGCCCCTGATGCATCTTCTATAAAATAGTATTGAGGTTTTCCCCTTTGCAAAGGAAAACCTTGGGTCTCATGGTCTCGAGAGACCTGTGGTAGAGAGGGCTGGGTGTGACGTTGGGGCGCCTGGCTCCGGCCTGTGGGCACATGGTGCTCACCACTCAGTCGGCTTTGCAAATCTTGACAAGTCACCCTGTATTTTGCAGTAATTTTCCACACCATTGATTCTAAATTCCGCAGACTTTCTCCAGAGAGAGCACACAAAACCAGCTTTTTTCTCCAATAATATTGCACTCTGTGGCAAGGTTAGGGTTAGGGGACTCGTGCTATTGGAGGTGTGGTGTGAGGTGATCAGGGAAAACTGGGACAAGAGTGATGAGCGGGGACAAACCGGCCTTCCACCCCACACGCCTGTGGGAGGGCTGTGGCCCTGGTGGGCTGGGCCCCCTTTGTGAAGGCCCCAGTGGGTAGAGCTCCAGCCCCCCGCCCCAGGGCACTTACACTCTCCTTCCTGTACACAGTGCGGATGCAGCTGAGGGTGTTCCCATAGCCAACGCCAGCCTGGAGGCGAGTCTGCAGAGAGGGGCAAGGGTGTGAGGCCCTGAGGTGAGTCACATTCCTGAGGTGAGTCACATCCCCCGGCCCCCAGTCCCCTGCCTATACTGCGTCCCTCAGCCTCCCATTCACACCTTCCTAAAGACAGAAGGAGCTCTCTTGGTCCCAGAGAAGAACAGAGGTCAGCTTATTTTGAGCAAAAATAATGCTTGTTTGGGAACTTCTGATCCCTGCCTCTTGAGGACAAGAAGCTCACTGGTGGTGTGGCTCTGTCCCTTCTGCTGTCTGCCCTCCTAAATATTCCCCGGAGTGACCTGCCCATCTCACCTCCAGAGACCCTGCATCCCTCACCTGGATGATGGCCTGGTCTCCTCGACGGCCCCCTGCTTCCGCCTCAATCCCCGACCCAGGCTGACCTTCCACTGTCTGAGGAAGGGTGTCACTGCTGGGTCAAGCACTCAGTAGCCTCCCGTCAGCTCGGAACAAACTCCACACTCTCTGCGGGGGCCCAGGGAGACCCGCGCCAGCACCTGCACCTGCCTCTCACTCTCCCCTGCCATGTCCTCCATCCCCCCCACCCCCCAGCACATTCCCTGGGGCATCCCTTCTTTCCTGTCCCCAGAACTTTCCACCTCTGCTTCCCTGGGAGGCTCTTCCTCCCGCACCTGCTCATCGTTTTGGTTTGAGCTTAGATGATGGTGCAATGGGGTCATCTGTTTGTCTTTCTCTTAGGGTTTGTTTGGGTGCCCCATCTGGGGCAGGGCTGTCTCCCCTACTTTCTCTTGTCCCTGGAGCCAGGTGGGGCCCTTGAATGTGGCCCTGTGGTACTGTCGGGAGGGCAAAGGAGTAGTGTCCTCCACGGCGGCTGGCTGTGGTGGCCAGGGGCACCATGGGGACACAGAGGGTCTGAATAAGCTCATGAAAGAGCCCGGGGTCTTGGACAGTTCCACTTCTCCGAGGATGTGTGGCCTACAATTCTCCATCAAAACACTTTCTGAGCAGCCAGGAGCTCCGAACCCTACCCCTGTTTTCTTCATTTTCCAACTTTCCTACAATAAGCAGGAGTCACTTTGATTCTTTGCAGCTTATAGCATTAAAAAGTATCTTTAAGTACAAAAAATATTTTAAACTTTTAATTTAAAAAATTTCAACATGACATATGAAGCTAAAACCTCTGTAGGCCCAGCCTTGTGGCTCACCTCACCCTGTTCATAAACATTAGTCTCATGACCAGAAAAATGCATTTGTTGACTCACTCCACCAGCATCTACTGAGTGCCCATCTTCCAGCAGTCCCTGGCCCACTCTCAGGGCGTGGAACCACAGAGCATGCTGACTCCCTGCGCTCACAGAACTTAAAACCAGGGGGACTGGAAAAGTCAGTCACATACAAAGTGATTTCCAAGTAAATCTATATGCCAGATGACAAGTGCTAGGGGGGAAATCAGCCAGGAATCAGAGGGCTGCGTGGTGGGGAAGAGGTGCTGGAAGGTTCTGCAGAGTGAGAACTGGGCCTTCAGGTTCTCTGGTGAAGCAGAATCTCAGAGGTCCAGTTTGGGGCCTCCCAACTCGGGCCCGGACGTGGGCCCAGGCCGGGGCGGAGCAGGCCTCTCCCTGCCCCACTGAGGGCTGGTCTAAGGCTGATCGCTTTTCGTGCTGGGGGGTCCGCCCTGGGAGGCGAGCCTGCTGCATGGCAGAGCCCTGGGGTATAAAGTTCGCACTAAGAAGGATGAGTGGTCAAGTCACTCAAGCAAGTGGTGCATGAGGGCACGCAACCCAAGAGCCAACCCAGATCCCGGCCTCAGAGCAAAGGTCTACCAGCCATGCGGAGCACATGGGAGGCCACCACGGAGGCCAGCAGGACAGCCCGAGCCTCCAGGGTCTCCAGTTACCACCAGAGCTGGCATGTTATGTGCACCCACTGCATGCTTAGGGAACACTGGGCACCGTATAGAACGTGTCTCCCTGAATCCCACAAATGATGGGCAGCATGGATACAATCCCTGTTTTATAGATGAAGAAAGCCAACTCCCTGTACTGGTGGCCTGTTGCTGCTGTAACAAAAGACTTGGTGCCTTAAAACAATGCAAATTTATTCTCTCATAGGTCACTAGCGGATCTAAAGGCAGCCAAGCCCTGAGTGGAAACCCTAGGCAGACTGCGTCAGGCCAGGCGAGAATCCTGACCCCAGCCCCTCCGTCACTGTCACAGAGCAGCCAGGGGTTGGCTCTCCCACCCGTAACAAGGCAGCTGCAGGCAGCGGAGGGAAATGTTGACCCAAAGCAGCAGTTCAGGCAGGTCCTTCCAGTTTGGCTCCCCCAGGGGCCAGTCCTGGGACTGAGGACACATCCCAGCATGTGTGTTCATCAGGGCCACAACAGCCCATTCATTGCTGTGCCCGTGCGGCACGGTGAGAATCTTCATGGCAGCCCCGCCAGGGAGCTAGCTGCTCTTTGCCCATTTCACAGATGAGGATACCAGGCTCAGGGAGGGTAAGGGCTGGTCCCCTGCTCACAGGAGAGCAGTTGGTGGGGGTGGGGGTGGGGGGCTGGGCTCAGTTATTCTGACTCTGGAGCTTTTGCCTGGACCTTTCTCAGTGGACAGGGACTCTAGAAGAGATGGAAGCCAGAAGGAAGGAAGAAAGGAGGACATTCTGGGGAGACATGGGGCTGCACCCGGGGCTGGCCCAGAGTGGGGCATGTAAGCTGGCATCGTCGGGCCGTGTATGCCTTCAGTGGGGAGGTTCTCAGGCTGAGCAGGGACTGCATTTCATGTGTCAGAAAGGGTTCCCTCCAGAGGCTCACGGGACAGAGTAAAGGAGGAAGCTCCAGTGTTTTTAGGTGACATGTGGTCAGGCCCAGGGTGGCCAGACTGGCCTGTGCAAGGAGGTGGTTGGTGGCTGGGCAGAGGGTGCGACAAAGCCCACCTGTGTTAGGAAGGCCCGCAGGGCAGGGACGGCACTTCCTTGGTCTATGACTAACGCCTCTCTGTCCCCACAGCATCCCATTGTCCAATAGGCAGCTGATGGGTGAGCAAACGGCAGGGCCCAAGGAGCCAGGAAATGTCTCTAACTACCTAAGACAAGTGGGCTGACCTCCCTGTCAAACAGAGGGCAGGCCTGGCTCTGCCCCAGGAGGGGTCCAAGGCCTTGCGGGGAGCCAGGAGGGGAGGAAGGAGACGGTTGCAGCCACGTGGGAGCCTGGGAGGCTGTGTGTGCCATCCGGGCAGAGCTTTAGACGTGGATAGGATGTTGCTCTGTGAGACCGCACTCTCAGGGTAGGCACTGTCCCCAGTGGGGACAGGTGGCAGGGGCGGATGGGAGCCAAAGAATGCTCCTTTGTAGTGCCTCACTGCTGGACACTTTCACCTGTCGTGTGACCTGAGCAAGCTCTTTCCCCTTTCTGAGCCAGTTTCTACATCTGTAGACCGAGGGGCTTAATGACCCCATGCCAGATGGCCCTGCTGGCTCCAGAGTCCTCACACCACGTGAGCTTCCTCAACTTATAAGGGCTTTCTGTTCCCAACCCTGGTCCAGGGTCCCACAGACACCCAAGACCTCCGAGGACTGAGTCTGACCTTTCCGGGATGCAGACCTGTAGCTGCTGTCAGAAACCTGGTGTGGCCACATGCTGCCCACCTGGCCTTTCCAAGGATGCCCCACAGAGTGGCCCTGTCTCAGTGCCTACGCCCATTCTGTTCCCCTTGCCCAAAAGGTCTTTTCTAATTGCCTGAAACCCGGCATTAGATTTTGGGCTCACTTGAAGCCTCTCCTGGTTCCTTCATTCCACAGGGGCTTACAGGCCTCACTAGTGCCTTCCTCTCCCCCACAGTTCATGAGGACCTGGAGGCAGAACCAAGACACCCATCAAAATAAAATCACTGCCAGGTAAAGAAGGCAGAGCCATTCCAGACCAGGCCTCCTGGCACCGCACCCCCATGGGCTGGCGCAAAGAACCTGCCCTGGGCTACAGACCCTGGGGAGCAGAGGGGACAGGCACTGTCCTACAAGCAGACTTACTCCTGGCCCCTTTGCAAGAGGTACTGACAAACATGGCTACTGTACCTTGACTGTGTCCAGAGGGTGGCCGACAATGACACTTGCTATGCCTGTGGATTGAAGAAGAATACCTGGTCATTCAGCCCCTGGACTCCTGGTTTGCACTTGCTGGCAGCTTTTGGGACAGGACAGAGGGCTCAGGCTCTTACATTCACTTATCTGGTCAAAGGCCGATCACCAGAGTGGATGCGCAACTTGCGTGGGGCACTGGCCAAGGTAAGGAGGAAGGCAGAGAAAATGGAATAAAATCCAGGCTCTGAATCAAGAAATAAGCAGCACCCCACACCCTCCCCAAAAAAGGGGGCAGTGAAGCCACTGGGACAACTGGGCATTTACATGCAAAAGAATGAAGTTAGACCCCCTATCTCACACCTAACAAAACAACCCAAACTAAAGCAAAGGCCTAAATGGAAACACTAAAACTATAACAATCATATACTAAAACACAGGGGAAAATCTTCATGACCTTAGATTTGCAACAGATTCTTAGCTATGACACCAAAAGCACATGTAACAAAAGCAAAAACAGATAAATTGAACATCATAAAAGTTTTAAACTTTTGTGCATTAAAGGGTACTATCAAGAAAGTGAAGTCAGCCCTGGATGGTGGCACAGTGGATAAGGAGCCAGCCTGTAAACCCAAAGGCCGCTGGTTCAACTCCCAGCCAGGGCACATAACCAGGTTGCAAGCCAGGTCTCCAGCCAAGTCCATAGCTAGAGGCAGGTGAAAGGCAACTGTACATTGATGTTTCTCTCTCTCTCTGCCTCTCTCCCTTCCCCTCTCTCTAAAAGTAATAAATAAAATCTTTAAAAACAAAACAAGAAAGTGAAGTCAACCTACACAATGGGGGGAAATATTTGCAAATCATATCTTTGATAAAAACCTAGTGTCCAGAACACATAAAGACTCTCAGACTTAAATTTATTTTAAAAATATGGGCAAAGGACTTAAATAGAAATTTTTCCAGCAAAGAAATGCAAATGGCCAACGAGTATGTGAAAAGATGCCCAACATTATTAGTCATTAAGGAAATGCAAATCATAACTACATTGAGCCATGGTTGGTGTGGCTCAGTGGACTGAG
This sequence comes from Noctilio leporinus, assembly GCA_004026585.1. NCBI lineage: Eukaryota > Metazoa > Chordata > Mammalia > Chiroptera > Noctilionidae > Noctilio > Noctilio leporinus. The sequence goes on along the minus strand of PVIW01003843.1, from coordinate 125,909 downwards.
TGCAGGCCTGTGAGTAAAAGTCTCTGTTCAATTCCCAAACAGGGCTCATGCCTGGGTTGCAGGCCAGGTCCCTAGGAGGGGGTATGTGAAAGACAACCAATCAATATTCCTCTCTGTCTCTCTCTCCCTCTCTTCTTCCCCTCTCTCTAAAAGTAAATAAATAAAATCTTAAAAAGAAAAAAACAACCAAAAAAAAAATTGAGATTCCCCTTCACATCCTAGGATAGCTATAATTTAAACCAAAAAAAAAAAAAAAAAAAAAAGAAAGAAAGAAAGAAAATAATCATTGGAGAAGAAATGGAGAAAATGAAACCTTCATACCTCACAGATAGAAATATAAAGTGGTGCAGCCACTATGAAAAACAGTTTGGCAGTTCCTCAAAAAGTTAAGCATTGAATTACCATATGACCCAGCAATGCCACTCGTGGGTAGATATTCAAAAGAAATGAAAACAGTCACTCAAACGAGTACATGAATACAACTGCTCCTAGCAGCACTATCTCCCATGGCCAGAAGGTGGAAACAGTCCAATTGCCCATCGCTGAATGAATGGATAAACAAAATGTGGTCTCTCCACATGATGAGATGTTATTAAACATAACTAGGAATGAACTGTTGACACAAGCTACAATGTGGACGAATGTTGAAAGCATTATATAAATGAAAGAGAGCTCATAGTGTAAGATTCCATTGACATGAATAATCCAGAACAGGTAAAGGAAAGCAGGGTAGTGACTGACAGGGCTTGGGAAGGGGCAATGGGAGGGACTGCATGGGTCTGGGAACTAGACAGAGGTGATGGTTATATAACACTGTGAATGTACTAAATGTAACTGAACTGCACACTTTTAAATGGTTAATTTTATGTTATGTACTTTTCACATAAAAAGAAAAGGAGGGGGCATAAAAAAACCCAGAAACTTTTCAGTTACTTGCAGGTTACTTAAATTTCTCACATTTCATGTTTAGCACCTGTAGGTGGGAATAATATTAGCACCCACCTCCGGGTAAGAGTAAAATGGGGACATGAATTTTACATTGGGTGTACTAGTTGGGAGCCTGGCACTTAAAGGACATTCAAAAAGAGCTGTCGATTTCTGGTCTTTTCACCGAAGAAGGCCGACCCACACACAGGAACTGGCCATGTCGAAGGGAAGAAGGCCACCCTGAGGCTCTTGCTGCAGAAGTCAGTGACTTTGAGGTGGAAACAGGAGCCATTCTTCTAAGACAAACCCCACATCATAGTGATGAGGAAGAAAGTGTCTTTGCTTGCCAGGTAAGGCAGGAAAAGGGTTCTGAAATATTAATATTTACAGGGGAAGGGAAACCAGCTAATCCCAGAGCAAACATTTCCTTGGTCTAGAACCTCCAGACCCCTGTCAGCCTCTCCTTCCCACAGAAATGGGCAGAGGCAGAGTGGATGGGCAGTGGGGAGCTGTGGTATTCACACCACAGGAAGCCCTCCCATCAGAGGAACAAAGGAGTTTGGTCCTCATGCTCCAGCTGCTCCCCCAGCAGGGAGTGCACCCCTCACTATGGGCATCCCCCAGCCCAGGAGCACCCCGGATCCAGCCTTGCTCATTTAGCCCACCATCAGAAAGCAGGGGGTGCAATATAAGAAATCAAGCTATCAAGTCAGTGGATTCCAGACCTTGGGAGTTCACATGTTTCCAATAAAACATGAAGGATGTAATGGTGACATTTTATCATGCAAACTCATTAAGAGAAAACATCTAGCCCTTACTGATGGTGCCATTTTATCATGCAAAGGCATTAAGAGAAAACATCTAGTCCTTACTGATATGGCTCAATTGGTTGGGTATCATCCCACAAAGTAAAAGGCCACCAGTTTGAGTCCCAGTCAGGGCACATGCCCAGGTTATGGGTTTGATCTCCAGTCAGGGTATGTATGAGAGGCAACTGATCAATGTTGCTCCCCCCATCAATGTTTCTCTCCCTCTCTTTCTCCTCCCCTTCCCCTCTCTAAAACTAAATACATGAAATCATTTAAAAAAAAGGATAAAGTAAGAAAACAATTATAGCCAAGTACAGGGCTCAAGATAACCCTGGTACCAGACTGCCTGGGTTGGATTACCAAGTGTCACTCATGCTACTTTCAGGGCCTTGGGCCAATCACTGCATTTCTCTGTGTATCCATTTCCTCATCTGTAAAATGGGGATGCAATCATGGTAGCTACTTCATTGGCATTATAAACAAAAAAATAAACAGACACAAGAGACCACATATTATATGGTTTCATTTATAGAAAATGTCCAGAAAAGGCTAACTTAGAGAGCCCTTGGTTGCCCAGAGGGAGAAGGAGGGGGTAGGGTTTAACCTTATGTAAATGGACATAAGGATCTCACTGGGGGATGATCACATTCCAAAACTAATTTATGGGAATGGTTTCACAATTGGTTAAGGTTACTTAAAAAAAAAAAATCACTCAATTGTACACTTGAAATGGTTGAATTTTATAATAAGTAAAATAACCTTAATAGAGTTGTTCTAAAAATATACACAAAGCACTTGAACATCACCTGGTACCTAAGTATTCACTGTTACTACACTCATCACCATTTCATGGAAGCAAAAAAAGAAAAAGACATGTTAACATCTGTACAATCACAGAATAAAGGACACTGCACTGCTTGCTATGGCCTGGGGGAGGGTCTCCGAGTCACGTCAGGAGACTTCTAGCTCCTCTGACAGCCTTCACCTCCTGGGATTTCTCTAACTGGGCAGCTGACCACCTACTGAAGCTGGTCCAGCTGCTTAAGGAAATAGCTGGAAGAAAGCCTCCCCTTGGAACGGCTAAAGGGGTGTCCAAAGAGGGTCTGGAAATACACAGTGGGCCTCCAGGTGCAGCCCCCTGACGGGAAAATTAGGAGAGGAGGGTCTCAGCCTAACCCAAAAGAGCCTGACTTGCCCTCCATGAAGGGAACCACTTTTGCTTAGCACAGTGAGAAGCAGGTGCCCAGCAGTCACCTGTGGGGGACAAAGGTACACTCCTGGGTGGGTGGGGGATTCAGAAGAGAAGGGCCTGGGATACTATCAGACCTGTTGCTCACCCCTGTCCCCTCAACATTGCCTCTGCTTGAGCGCCTCAGTACTATTTATTTTGTGTTTAGGAAGGGGCTGCATCGGCCAGTGTCCCTTTGCTGATGGCCCTCTTAGGGACAACAGAAATATTTTAGAGTAAGTGCCTCTAACCCTTCCCCATGCCCCCGCCTATATCTGAGAAGAGCAGGCATTGACCTATTGGGAAGAGAAGAATGGAGAAACGGATGAAAGTCCTGACAAGCAAACCCATCTCAGGCCCAGGGGAGAGGCCGCTGGAGAGGCACAAAGGGACCACAGTGCAGGAAGGAGGGTCCCGGGTAGTTGACTGCGGCTGAATACGGGAAGGGTTCCTACTGTTCGCTCCGTCCAGCCCGGGCGCCCTGGGACCAGTCTGATGACGAAGTCGGGCTCCCCATCCTGCTCCCGGAGGAGCGACCAAGCGCCACCCTCACCCACAAATTCCTTCGAGCCTCGAGCCGCCTCCCCAAATTCAAGTCCGCACCCGGTCACCGAAGGGTGTGTACGCGCCCGGACGTTCCATTGGCCGTCGCCTTGGACCAGAGGCTTAATCATTACCCAGCCAAGCTCCGTGGATCCGAACTTGGAAGCAAATCGGGAGCTCAGGTGAACCTCTGTGAGGCTCGCAGAGTTTCTGCACACGGGTGGGGGGTGGGGGACCGCGAGACCCCAGGCGCCCAGGGCCGGCTCTCCCCGCAGCCCGTGGCGGGCGAAGCCGGGTCGCGAGCCCGGAGCCAGGGGGATGGGAGTCGGGATGGGCGGCTGGCGAAGCTGGGACACAGAGTGCAGGGTCGCGAGCCCGGAGCCAGGGGGTGGGGGTCGGGGGATGTAAACTCGGCCAGAGCGGCACCAGGGGGGTCTCTCAGTCTCTCCGAGGCAGGGGTCTCCTGAAAACACACCCACCTCTGGGGTTCCCGCCCATCCAGGGAGGGCTCACCTCCGATCCAGCCCGCAGCAAAGTCGTCCAGCTGGAAGTAGCCCATGGCCCGGGCTGCGGCGCAGTGCCGGCCCGAGTCCGGGTCCGTGTCCGTTTAGCGTGTGCGGGGCGTGGCCCGCGGGGACCGACAGCTGGAGCAGCCGAGCGCACCCAAGTCCGACGCCCAACCTGGTCTCCAGTCCCCGGCGGAGCTGAGAGCAACGCCCCCAGCGGACCTTAAAGGCGCAGCAGGCAAGAGGGGCGAGGGTGCACCCCGCGCCCCCGCCTACCCCAGGCTGGGACAGGCAAGGGCCACTGGGGAGATTCCCTGAGCCCGGACTTCTCCGATCGACCTCTACTTTGCCAATTGCAGAACCTCAGCGCCTTGAGACGACAGCACCCACTGGCGCCTGTCATTTTTGCAATTCCGTCGGTCGCTGGAGATGATTTCACGGGCTTTTTTTGCAAAGTTCCTTACAAGAGGAAGAGAAGGATGCTTTATTCAAGGTCGGGAAGTAAATTACCTGTGAATATGCATTCTCTTTCAAGCTAAAACAGCACTGACATAATTCTAATTAAACGTCCAGCTAAACCAGAAGTTCTTACTTCTCTGAGAAGCTGGTTGAAAGCCACAGACAATTTTGCTTTAAAATAGGCAGGAAACGCAATTTTCCGTGCCGTTTTAGAGGCTAGGGACTGAACCCCTTGCTGCACCCCAAATCTCCCCATAGCTCCCAGGTTTTAGAACCCTATCTATTTACGGAAAACTGAAATAATGTGTGGAGAGCACCCAGTCCAGGGGTAGGCGCTAAGTCAGCTCTAAGTAATTAGCTCTTAATAATGTCCAATAGTTCCCCAGCATTTAAATCATGCCCTACTCACTGTACCAGGCTTACCCTCACAGCCACCCTGTAAGGTGGGTGCTATCATGATCCCTATTGCCAGGTGAGAAAACTGGCCCAGATTAGGAGGTGCAAGTTGTCACGTGTGATTTGTAGGCTTAGCTGTGTAAGAACAGCTTCGTGCTTCTTCCCAAAGACCTGGCTGTCACAGTGGAGAGTCCAGGGGAGGCCACACCCAGAGCTGAAGGTCCTGTGGCAACCCCCGTTGAGCGCACACAGCTGCCTCCTGAGGGCACACTGACCAAGGGGGAATTTCCAGAGCCTGGAAAGCTCTCAGCCTGTCTCCTTGTACCTGAAAGAAGGTCCAGCTGCCTACAGCTATGAAAGCCAATACTCAAGAACCAGGTGCTGATATATAAAGAAAAGTGGTTTATTTTCGGGTACCAGCGCCTGAAAAAAGATAGGGGGCTGGTCCCATCTAATGGGAAGATAGGGGACTTTGTCTCAAAGCCCGTCTCCTGGGAAGATGGGGGATGCTTGTCTCACAGCCCATCTCCACCTCTCAGTGGAAGCAGAGATTTTTGTAAGGAGGGAGAGGGGAAGAGAACAAAGTGGTCGAGGGAGCGGGCTGAAAAGTTCTCTACGTGCAGATGAGTGCAGTCCATTCTGATAATGCAAGCTATGGGCTGGTGTGCGTCATACCTGTTTAGTCATTCTGGCTTCACACCATCCTGACCCGCAGTTGAAGGTCAGCAAATCTCTTGGAGCTGGGATGCCTGAAGGTCGGAATCAGTATCTTTTGAAGCTAGCTGTTTATCTATAAGCTCCATATTGATCAGAGTCAGCACTTACAGAAACAATATCAAAAGAATGGCGAGGTATGTTAGAATTCCCCACTGTCATAATTTTCCACTGTTATAAATCCCCACTGTCCATTTTTCTTCTGTTTCTATCAAAGTTAGATGATTGTAGCCAAAACATTTCAGAAAACTAGAAAAACTCAGGATTCAGTCTGGTTCATAGGTGAAAAATACAATTTTAGACCATTACCTGAACTAGAGTCTCATTTCCATAATTGTATATTATAGATTTTATTGAAACACAATTTTTCTCCTAAAATCACTCTTGTTTTTATCAAAGGGCCAAATCAATACCAATTCATTTACTGCATTAAGTCTAGTCTTCAGTTTGGCTTAACTATTTGTGTAAACCCAACAGGAATATTGGTTTTCTTAAATCTACGTTGCCGGAATGTTATGAGAAATTTTTTGATTGCGCTTTAATTAGCCTCACAGGAGGGGGTGCCAAGCCCTATGGTCGCCATTAAGCTTTGCCTGCAATACCTACAGATTGGGTATTGAGGTCCCTGAAATGTCTTGAGGTTCTTTCCTTGCCGTCTCTCCCTCCTCACCTGGAAGCACTACCATGAACTTATATATATAAGCAAGGTACCAGGCCATTTCTCCAAGCGGTTGTTATTGGCTTCAAGGTCAATCTTTATTCCTTAAAGCTTTTTGCTGATATCCAGAGTCCAGGAATGCGTCTTTCAAACATGACATTCTAGTCAAAGTTTTGACTAAGAAATCCACCATTGGAAACTGGAAAAATCAGATTCCTGTTGAAGTCATGCAAATAAATAGATTGGCCATAAAATAATAATACTCACTCATTAAGAGTTTCCAAATTCTGGAGGGTCAAGTAGGGAAAAATAATAAATCTTCAGTATTGCTACAGTTTACCAAATTGCTCTGAGAAAACAAACAGGTTTATAAAGATCAGCAATATTTTTGAATAAAGTCATAAGAAAAATAATTATCTTCAGTTCCTTCAGTCCTATAATCCATTCCTTTTTATCTTGATTATTTGCCAGTATTTCTATGAATCCAACCATTCCCCAGAGCCCTACAAATCCCCATCTATAAAGGTGTGATCTGAAAATTTATTCTCAGAAATTCATATTTTAGATCCAGAGTCCTTTCCCTGGATCTTTTTGAAGATGTAACTTTTTATATTTTGCAAATATAAATCAAAATAAAACAGTGACTGTCATTAAATGACAAATACTTAAAATGACATAGTAATAGATCAGATTACAAAGCAAATGACAAAAAATTTTGCTTTTTTTGTAACACATTTTTAGATAACAATTAGTATTATGAATGAAAATATATCAGACCAAGAAATTATAGAATTTGTTCCCCACTGCCAATTGTACCTGGGGTTTCTGTTGAAAAATAACAACTGGTTTTGGAAAATCAAAGGGAGCTTTCAGCTTTTTCATTTGTATTACCATAATTTATACTTTTTATTGCAAAAACCATACATTTTTCTCATTTTACATGGAATTTTTAATTGTTAGAAACCTTAATTTTTAGTGACAACTGAAAGTAAGTAATTAGTATTCTTTTAGATAGACAAATTTATGCATACATGTTATAATTTACAGAAATAGGTTTTTTCATTGGCAAATATACTCACATTTTTATTCTCGGTGATTACTACATTCCTTTAGTGTGCTCAAAAGTGAGCTGTTTCATTATTGACTGACTTTGACAACCTTTAAGGAGGCTGGAGAAGTGGGGGTGGCAGGTGTCAGGCTTGAGCCCCTTACATTTAACAAAGCTCATTGTTTTCTTTTGTTTTCTTTTTCTTTCTGAATTTTACTACCTGAGGTGGGAGTGAGATCTTTCCCCCTCTTTGAACTATTAATTTTAATTCTTTTTAAAAATTTAATTGTATTGTTGTATTACATCCATCCCTTTTTTGCTCCCCTCTGTCCTCTTCCCCACCCACCTATTTAATTTTAATTCTTTTTGAGTACAGTCCTTACGATGTAACCATATGAAAGCCTGCACATACAAAATCTTATCCCATTTGCCACACTTTTGGCAAAGCAATTCAAGGTTGAGATGGAGCCTTTCCTTTCAAAACAGGAACAAAAACAAAACCTAAAACAAAGACAAAGTCCAAACAAACAAGTATTTGCAAACTAACTCCTCTAAATGGAGGGATTGGGACTAGCCTTAGAATCTTATTTCACCCCAGCTGGTACCACAAATGACCCTGGAGGTCCAAATGGCACGGAGCCCAAGCAGCAGGGACAGTGGATTCCTGGTATATACAAAAACAGTAAAGATCAAACCAAGTCTACAAACAATAAGAAAGCAAGACATACAGGGGAGAGCTCTCAAACTGAAACTGACTTCCTCCTGCTGAGGAACAGAGAAACAAAACTGACAGACCATTTAAAAGCAGCATAATTCCCATGCAAATTTCTCTAAACAAGAATATTCCAAATCAAAACAAAACTCCCCATATTGGAACCTGTTGACTCCCTCAAAACACATTTCCTTTCACCAGAAAAGTATTTAAAGGTGGCTGATGCCTTGAGAGGGAGAACAGGGGGGAGTCCCCAAAATAAAGGACCGGGAAATTCCTGCAGTCCCTGCCACGGGGTCAGCCTGCCACAAAGCAGCTGGGATGTGTCGTCCCCAGACCCCCTCGCCCAGTCCCCAAGCCCGGGATCTTCGGGACTGGCCAGGGTTCCACGTGTTCCAATCTGGAGTCACAACAAAACTGGTTTAGTCATCCTGATACCACATCGTCCTGGCTTTACATTATTCAACCATACCTGGTTGAAGGTCAGCATATCTCTTGGAGCTGGGATGCCTGAAGGTTGAAGGCTGTCTTTTGAAATTAGTTCCTAGGATTCTTATACAAACATCTACAAGCCACATACTGGTCAGGGTCAGCACTTATAGAAACAACGTCAAAACAATGGCGGGGTGGATTAGAAATTCTCACTGTTACCATTTTTCACTGTCACGCCTTGGTCAGGCCTTCAGGACGGGTGAGGCTAGGTTGGAAATTTCCTCTGGGTGCTGCATGGCTATGAGGGCTGGGTGGCCAGATGGCACACTGCGCCTCTCAAAGTGCCTGTCTGCAGGTTCCAGAATCCATAGATCCACCCTCCCCACACCCAGGGCTCTCTGGGCCAGCCCTACCCCCTGCCCCAAGCAGACCCCAAATCCTGCTCTGCCATCTTGTCAGAAATTCTTCCTATCACCCCCCCAATACCCGCCTTCCACCCATCTCTCAACCTGCAGGATCCAGATAAGCATAATGGACACTGGAGCTGCCTTGCCCTGACTCTATCTTCAAGCCCAAGTTTATGCTGAGGGCTTCACACACAGCCCCACTCCCTCCTCACATGGTTCCACTCCCTCCTCACATCAGCTGTGAGCAAGCACCAGGATCACCCCACTGTTGGTCAGTTTTATGAGTCTGGGCCCATTGGGAGCTCCCAGGACTCCCTTGGAGAAGGAAGATGACTGATCCACCGGCGTCCTGCAGGTCTCCAGCCGGGACCCTCCCTCGCACCCAGGATTGTAGAGAATGGTGAGGGGTATGGTCTGGAGGAAGGGGCCTCTGCTGGGCCTGCTCTTCTCCCACTGGCACATCAGTGCCACATCATCCAGACTATCATGCAGCGACAGCCAGCCAGGCCTCCTTCACCCGAAGCAAGGTAGGGTCTGACCTCTGAGGCTTGATCCTAAAAAATGCTGAGAGGCCTTCTGGGGAGGTGGTGGGTGGGGGTCATCATCATCATCATCAACACCCAGACTCTGCCCTGCCATGCTGGCTGGAACAGTTTTGAGAACTGAAGGTCCCCAAAGAGTGACCTTTTTGTGAGTTCACTGTTGGATCAAGTCCCAAATGGCGTTTGGTGGGAAGCCTGCCAGTTCTTCAAGGCCCGCCCTTTTGAGAACCACCTGATGGGTGCCAAGCAGACTGTCACCCCCTGAGTCCTGTGTCAGCATGGGACCAGTTGGGAAGGTCCTGAGCTGACAGCCAATGGCCCTGGCAACACCAGGGTGGAATCCTGGGCCCAGAAAGCTGCTGCCTGTACTGCTGATGAGCTGGAGCTGAGAGGAGGGAGTGGGCTCCTTTCAAGAATGCGCCATTCCTCAGTGACTCTGCCTTAAGGCACGTCACCTGAGGGAGACTTGCGGCTCCTTCCTCCTGCCTTTCTCAGGGCCAGCTTCTACCTCCTTCAGGCCTAAGCGGAAACATCCTTTGCAAAGGAGCCTCTACAGACCCCTCCGTCAGGGCCAAGACCTCCTTGGCCCTGTCAAGGCAGCTCTGCTGTTCTCCCAGCCCTCGAAGTTGGGTCCATCCTTGTGCAACGCTCAGCCTGACTTGTCCCCTGCCCCCAACTCCCCCAGCATTCTCAGCCTTGTCCACGAAGTAGATGAACTGTGACGACAGGTGAGTGAGTGCAGATGATGGACGAAGTGGGGACACAGGCACGTGCTGTCTTTCTTCTTCGGGCATCTGTACCTGCTGCGTCACTCCTGCGCTGGCCACAGGCAAGGCAAGCTCTGAGGTCCTGTCCCCGAGTCCCCTGGGAAGGAGCACATATGCTGATTTTCAAAGTGCTTTTTGAGCTTCTTGTTGAGGGCCAGATTCCTTCCTTTATTGACAATTCTCTGAGAAAGTCTATTCAGAGACTATTAAGGCTGCATTTATTCCAGCACCTGTTCAATTTGGCACTCCAAGTCAAGAAACAGACCGCTGGGCTGCCTGGGCCCTGCTTCTGGTGCTGCTGCTGAGTCACTGCGTACCTTGGGCAGGTCCATGTCTCAACGTCCCCCTCTGTCTTTTGGAGGGTAGAGATGGGTCCCCTTTTAGGCAGTGTCAAAGAAGTCTGAAATTCTGGGCCATGGACACCAGCTTTAGGTGTCTTATCAACATTTACCAGCAGAGGGCGCTGCAGCACAGCACTTGGAGCTATTTGGTGGTGGTGGTGGGGTGGTTGGTGGCAAAGGTGTTCTGCCCAGGGGGTTTTCTGGCCGCATTTCCCAGCGTTGGGCAGGCAGAGTCAGACCCAGTTTACACTTGAGCTATGAATGAGATGCTGACCTGAGGGTTAGGAAGAGTATGAGGATGATGCCAGAGAGTAGACCTCTGGGAGGCTTGATGATGAGAAACCACCTGAGGCTTCTTGGGAGCTGACTGTGTATTTAGGGGGAGAGCAGCCAGTAAAGAGAGGAAACACCTCCAACTTTTCACCTGCTTTGATTCATTGAGGCCTCAAGGGTACCAGGTTCTTTTCCACCTCAGGTGCCACTGGCCCAGTGCTACATGCTCTACCTACACCGTCTCATTGACTTCTGTGAGGCAATTCCCCATTTTACAGATGAGACGAATAAGGCTCAGGGAGGTTAAGCAATTTCTCCAGAGCCACACAGCATTATTTTAAGCCACTTAGCTCTGAGTTCATTTATTACACAGAAACAGAGATCCATATAAGCTAATGTAAGCATACCATTTGTTAATAAAATAAGCATAAAGGTTAACAGCATGGGCACCGGAGGAATTAACAGTGTCCCAATCCTGGCTTTTTGTCTTCCCGCTCTGTGTTCTGAGATTAGTCCTTTAATCAGCCTATAAAGTGAGGGTGTTACTTGTATCTAGACGAAGTTGTACTTGACTCAATGCACTGAGCACTAAGTACTCAATGCCATGGCCAGCACGTAAATGAGAGGTCACACTGACCTTTGCTGTGGCCCCTGTGTCTTGACACATGGCTTGGAGTAGCTACTGGCTGGTACCAGCCAGACAGACCACAAGCAAGCAACCCTTCCAGCGCAGCCCAGTCCCTCACTCACAGCTCTGCTCCAGATTCTCCCTGCAAACTGCTCCTGCAAGAGGGGTCTCAGTCATGAGAAACTCGAGGATCTTGTCAGCCTCCTCCAGCTCCCTCCAGAGCTGCAGACAAGTGGCTGCAGGGCTCCTGGCCCTAGGTTGGCTCTGGGTGTTTCACAGGAAGAGGGGGCCGGCTTGGACTGTGCAGGAGAGAGTGGCTCCATTTCTAATATATACTCAGGCACCTCTATCCCCACCCTGTTTCCTTGAGGGCAGTGAGTGCCCAGGAACGTCAGCTCCCACAGCCACCCCAGTCAAAATAAGGCCAATTCCCACTCCCCTTCACGAGTGCAGCCTAAGTGTCTTCCAGCTGGGGCACCTGCCTATCTCCCATCACGTTTTAACCCAAGTCACCTGCCTATAGGGAAGTTGTAGAAATACCTTGGAAATGTTTAAAAAGTGGGTTAAAAAAAAAGATTTTATGCATTATTTTCAGAGAGAAGGGCAGGGAGTATGAAAAGGAGAGAAGCATCAATGTATGGTTGTCTTTCACCTGCCTCCAGCTAAGGACCTGGCTGGAGACCTGGCTTGCAACCTGGTTATGTGCCCTGGCTGGGAATCAAACCAGTGACCTTTGGGTTCACAGGCCAGTGCCAATCCACTGAGCCACCTGCCCAGGCAAAAAGTGGATTTTTAAAGAAAAAATTCTTCACTGTAACTGAAGTGTGGCTGAATGATTTATCTCCCCTCCTCTTCAACATCCCCATCCTTGGGCAGAGCAGAGAGCAGGTGAGGTGTTCCCTGGTGAAGGAATGGGGATGCAGCCAGCCACCAGGGGTATACAGGTCCTTGGAAGGGGGCATGACATTGGCACCACAGGACAGCGGCTATGAAGGTGACACACACGTGTACGACAGCACAAAGATGTCTCAAACAGGAGCCAGCACTCATGTGCTCAGTCTCCAGAGCAAGGGGTGCACACTGTCCCCATCCCACGTGCTTCAGCCGCAGGCTGGCTGCTGTGACGTGGGGCGGCCCTACAGCTGCGGGTTGGGCTGGGGCATCAGGAAACATGCCCACAGAGCCCATGACTACAGGGCCTCGACAGACGGTCAGAGCCACTGTCCTCAGCCTGTTGCTCCAAACGGCAGGGGAAGGCAGAGGGGCCAGGAGGAAAAGGAGAGGTGGGCTGGGTGCAGGCCAGCCAGTGGGACAGCAACCAGCTCTTCCCCGGCTGCATGAAGACTTGCTGAGAAGGGTGTGAGGGACACGCTTGAACATTCCAGCCCGAGGCCAGGCGGGCCTGTGTCTGAGTCCCAACTCACTGTGTGAACTCGGGCATGCTGCTCAACTTCTCTGAGCCGGCTTCTTCATCTGGAGAGTGGAGGTGACACCAGTGTCGAACCCTAAAGATTATGGAGATGGTCTCTGAAAGGTGCCTGGAATATAGTAAATGCTCAATAAATGGAAGCTGCCAGAATTACTCCAAACCATTGAATTAGTGCACCAACTCCAATGCTGCAGTAAAATGATTTATTTATAAAACCTGTCTCTGCATCCCTTAGTTGTTCAGTGGATCCTGCCTCCTCCCTCTAGGCTTGGGACAAGCTGCAGTAAGAACGGTGGGAAGGTGTGAGTGCTGGACCAGGCAGAACCCCCTGTGCAGAGACACTTTAGGGGCTGCTGCCGCTGCCCTCCATGTGCCCTGGCAGGTTTTCCAGCCGGGGGAACCAGGTGGGAGCCGCCCAGGGCTGAGGCGTCACTTCTTGGGGGTCATGGCTGGGCTGCTTCCCTCTATTCCTTAAGGAGGGAGGCCAGCCGCAGGCCTGCTCAGCCAGACACCCGCGTGGAGCCCCACACTAGCAGGGTCTCCTTGCCTACCTAACTCAGCACACTGAGCGGGAGCTTGGGAACCTGCCAGGGGCTGGGCACCTCCCGCCAGCTCTGCAGGTTGCGGGCACTGTGGCAGGGGACTGAAGGCCTGAGGCGCTGGTCCCAGGGTCAGCTCAGCTCTGGGAACCTTAGCCCAGCCACCTCCACCCTCAATGAGCAGTGGGTGTGGGGGGTTCGCATCCTGGTGGCTTTTGGTGCTGCCACCTTCTGCCTGCACACAGTACGCTGGCACCATGCCTGGGCAGCACCCCTGTGGGCTCCTGGCCCCAGACAGAGAGGCAGGAGGCCCAGGGCTAGTGTGGAGCCCCTCCTCGGGGGTTCGGTAGTAAGGCACGAATCCTGAGGCACATGGTGTTTGGCCACTGAGGACAGCATCGCTGGGGCGAGCAGGGTCCAGGCCGCTGTCCTGGGAGTGCCCTGCCGAATCCAGCAGGATGGGGCAGCAGGTCGGCAAGGACCCAGAGACGAGGTCTGGGCCTGTTAGGGCAGCCTAGGTCAGAAGGATACGTGATGGTTAGCCAGGCTCCGGGGTTCTGACATCTAGCATGGCCAGTGGGGTGGGGGTGGGGGGCTGTGTTCGGGATTAGAACCCACTCACCCCGCCCCCTCCGTCTTGCAGTCACGGGGCTCAGGGCCCAGCTGCATGGTGCTGGAGGTGGCTGTTAGTAACACAGGACACAGCCCTGGGTCAAAGCTCAGGTTTGCTCTTGCTAGTGATTATGCCCTTGGCCAAGCCACTTAGCTTCTCTGAGACTCATTTTTCTCACGCACAAAATGGGCACGATAATCAGAATTATCTCATCAGACCATGAATAGGATAAATGAGATGATTCACATGAAGTATTTGGGTGCCTAGTAAGTCACGAGGCCTGCATGGATGTTTCTATAGGGGAACACTAGGCTAATTAATGGTACACGATTCACACAACAACTCTAGGACTAGCTATTACTACTATCTCCCTTTGATGAGTAAACTGAGGCTCGCGAGGCTCAAACACATTTCCCAGGCAACTGTCCTATTAAGTGGCCACATTGGGCCTCCAGCCTCAGTGCTGTGGAGCTGGCCCCTGGGGTGGGACACTGGCCTGGCCTAGTGGGGCCTGTGCCCTGGACAGGCACCCAAGTAGGCCAGGGGATTCAGGACTGCCCCCCACACCTTCCTGTGGCCTCTCCACGTGGCCGTCCCTACTCACAGAGCTCCAGCAGCGGCCTGTCCTCCTGCAGGAGCAGCCAGCCAGCGCCTCCCTCCTGGTGGGCGGGTCCTGGGAGCCACCACAGGCAAGGCAGGGGAAATGCTCCTCCGTGGAGCGATAGTAAGGGAAGAACCCACTGGGTGGCTCTGAGTCCTCCCCGAATGGTGCCTCCCCGATACTGCAGACTCCTCCTCCATCCCTGCGAACCTCTGGTTGCAGGGCCAACTCTTCAGCCAGGAGCTGCCCGTAGGTGCGGAAGAAGGGCACGTATTCCAAATTCACCAGGGCCCCATGGGAGAGGTCAAGATTGCTGAGGGGCTCACTGCCCCTTGAACTGGTGGCCTGAGACAGGGGCCTGGGGTCCTCCTCCTCCAGGAAGCTCTGAGGAGTGGACAAGGCTCCAGCTTCATCCTCACAGCTCTTCTGGGATGTCTGGAAAGAGAAAAGTGTTCCATCTGTCACTGCACCCCAACTTCTCTAGCCACTTCAGCTCCCTCCCCACAATTCCTGTCTGCATTGGAGGCCAGAGGGTCCTTTCTTTCCAAAGTGCAAACCTAAGTGTGGCTGTCCTGTTAAAACCCAACCAATGGCTCCCAGCCAGGGTTAAGTTACCGGGGAGCCTGCCAGCTCCCACAACCTCATCTGACACTCTTCTCTCTCCCCATGCTCACTCTGTACACACTGGCCTTTGTACCAGCTCTCAGTCACACCAAGCTGGCCCTGCTTTAGAGTCCATGCCCAGATCTGCTCCCCTGCTCTCAGCTCAGAGGAGCATTCCCAGTTCCCACCTCCACCCTGTGACTGCAGATCACTTGGCCCTTCACTTCTCCCACACTGCAATGTTCTTGGTCTGTGGTCTTTCCATTGTGTATATGCAGTGTCTTGTCCACCGGGTGCTCCTGGCTCATTGTAGGCACTCAATTGATGGTTTTCCAATAGGTGGTTCTTGGCCCATCTATTCCTGCTGATTCTTGGCCCATCTCCTATTCCTTTCACTCTATTCAGTATGACCACACAGATCTCCTCTCAGTCTTCAACTTGCCAAGTGGACTCCTGCCACAGGGCCTTTGCACATGCTCCTTCCTGAAATAATTTCCCTTTCCTTCTTTCTTGATGACAACTTCTTCAGCTCTTGGCTCCAGGTTGCTTCCCTCACTTCCCTGGTTTAGTTGCACCCCTATTATTGACTCCACTACCCTTAAGCACAACACCCATCCCTCCTACATGATGTGATTAATGTTTTTGTTTCATATCCCACTAGTTATAAATTCTGAATCCTTAGGGACCAGAACAGTCCTGGCATACACTAGGTACCAAATATTGAAAGGGAAAAAAGGTAGGAAGGAGGGAAGAACGAAGATGGAAAGAGAGTATTAAAGTG
This sequence comes from Noctilio leporinus, assembly GCA_004026585.1. Classification (NCBI taxonomy): domain Eukaryota; kingdom Metazoa; phylum Chordata; class Mammalia; order Chiroptera; family Noctilionidae; genus Noctilio; species Noctilio leporinus. Next base: position 109,953 of record PVIW01003843.1, on the reverse strand, counting down.
GGTATGGCCAGGAATTAGGTCCTTGCCAGACTTAAGGTCAATGGGCAGGAAAAGCCATGTCTTAGGGGAAGGAGGAGGGGGATGGGTGGAAATGAGGAATTACTCCCCAGGCTCTGAGGGGACTCAGAGGCCAGAGCCCCTGTTGTGGAAAGGCCAGCCCATTCTCCATTCTTGCCTGTGATGTCAGACCCAGAGCTCCTGGGTGCGTGGACTCTGCCTCCCATAGGAAGGAACTATTGTGATTTGGCCCCTGGCTTCTTGGTCCCCACTGGGGCCTCTGGACCTTCTGTCCCGCTCCTCCACCACATGTCCTGTGTGGTCTATGCTTGTCCTGATTTCCTGGGATCACCATAGCCCCAGCCTTGAGTCCTGACCCATGGTACGTGCCTGCTGTCCCAAGGACTTGTAAGCTCCTAGAGATATGGGACCAGGCTCCCAACCTTGAGTCCCAGGCCCAGCTTGGGGCAGGCTCTGCTGAGTTTCTGCCACTCCTGGGGGCTCTGTGGTCCTCTCCCAGGGATCTCTTAGGTGGCCTATGAGGACAGAATTGCCTTTTCAACCATGTGGTGCTGAGGATATGGGAGAGGCTAGTAGCAGTGCTACTAGGGTGGGAACCCAAGTCTGCCCTGCTCCAAAGCCTGTGCTTGTTCCGCCGTGATGTGTGTGCTTCTGTGGGTTGAACTGTATCTTCCCTAAGATGGGCTGAAGTCCAACCCCTGGCACCTATGGGGGCTGCGTTATCTGGAAACAGGGTCTTCGCAGGTGTAATCAAGTGAAAGTGAGGTCACACCGGATTTGGGTGGACCTTACACCCGGTGGCTGTGTGTGCTTATTATCAGACCTGGTAAATCTGGGTATACACACAGGTACGATGCTATGTGACAATGGAGGCAGAGGCTAGAGGGATGCTGTTCCAAGCCAACAACCACCCAGGATGGCCAGCAGCACCACAAGCGAGGAGAAGAGGCAGCACATTCTCCCTCTGAGCTCCCAGGAAGCAGCCCAGCCCACCTTTGATTTTGGACTTCTGGCCTTCAGGTGTGTGTGAGAATAAATCTGTGTTAAGCCACCTGTTTGGACAACTTGTTACAGTAGCCACAGACCACTAACTCAGACACGCTGTCTGGCTATCTGGCTGTCTGTGTGGATGAAGCCGTTCAGTACAAGGCAGAGGAGGGTAGGGCTCTCCCAGCCCTCTCTGGTGAGCAGCTTGTGGGGAGGGGTCGAGGGCCATGGCTGTGGTCCCCTGCATGGGCTGGGCACACCTAGGCCTTACCCTTCCTGCCATCCAGTGGGGCTGGACCAGGCAGACACCTGGTAGGCCAGTGGCTCCCCCACACCTCAGTCTTTCCTGCCTGGGCCCCGGCTCCATGTCACCAGCGAGTCCTGGATTAAAGGAGGCCAGATGTGCCTCCACCAACTCCCCACGAGCTCAGTGCCACTCATACTGTTCCTCAGACAGCACCCCCAGCATCCGTCCCGGAGTCAGGGGTAGCCCTGAGGTGACATGATCAAGCCTCATCTTCTAACTCTGGCTGGAAAGACAAAACTTCCCTGGACAGGTCTCATCCTCCTGGCCTCACCCCCGAGGCAAATCCCCCTCTGCCTGTCAGAGAAGATTCCAGCATGAAGTCACAAGACCTGGTGTCAGGCAAGAATGCCAGATGGCTTTGTTACCATGGAGACTCCTGCCTGAGTGCCCAATACCTGCGATCATCCCCAGCTTCGTAATTCAGCTTAATCCCAATCTTCCCCAGAGACTCAGGGAGACAAAGGGGAGGCAGGCACTCCTGGAATCACACCAGTTCTCCTGACAGGGCCAGAGAGCTCCCCCAGGACCTGTGCCCCAAGACTAGCAGAGAGCCCCAGAGCCTCCAGTGGATGGTGAGGGGGGCGTCCCGTGGATCTGTTCTGCTACCCTGGGCTGTCGGGACCTCTGCTTACCTGCTGCCTCAGTTTCCTCAGGTGGCTCTCTGGTCTGGCCACTCAGTGTCAGTTCTGTGGATCTTCCCCAGCCCCTCGTGAGCTCCAAATGAGACAATCACAGAAGCCGTGCTTGTACCAAGTGCTGGCTTTTTCCCACAGAGCCATTGCCCCCAGCTTCTCTCCCAGGTCTGGTGCTCCTACTCAGAGGAAGGAAGAAGGCCAGCCCTTGTTGCCTGCCCTGCCCTGCGGGGAGAATCTCACATGCTGTTTTCACCGTGGACCTCCAGAGGGGACGTGTGCCACAGGGGGACATCTTGCAGCTAGGCAAGCTGAGCTGACTGAGCCTCTTGCTGGGACAGCCTGGGAAGGGTCCTCAGAGTCAGTCTGTAGCCCCAGGGCTCTGGACCAGCGTCCCTCTGTAAAGAGAAAGCAGGGAGGGCTACAGAGGGTACGAATGTGAGTAATGAATGGCCAGGAGTAGCGGCAGAGATGCAGTTCAAACGCAGACAGTTAGCCTCTAAAGTTAAGGATTGATTACCTCGCCTTTGAAAAATGATTTTAGGTAACACACAAGTGAACAGTTTTTATTTTAACAGAAAATATACCTATATTTAAAATGTTTATTAAATTTATTGGTTAATAAGATTATATAGATTTTAAGTGTACATTTCCATGACACAAGGTCTGTATATGGTACTGTCAAACCACCTTCTGTCACCATATATTAAAATGTAAGTATCACATCAAAGCCATGATTTTGTAGCTATTTTTGCTTGGGCTAAGGGTAAAGTAGTTTTTGTTTTTTTTTTCAATAAAATATAAGTCTATTTTACCCTGCTTCATGTGGCTCAGTGGATTGAGTGCCAGCCTGTGAACCAAAGGGTTGCCATTTCGATTCCCTGTCAGGGCACATGCCTGGGCTGTGGTCCAGGTCCCCAGTAGAGGGCACACTAGAGGCAACCACACATTGATGTTTCTCTCCCTCTCTTTCTCCCTCCCTTCCCCTTTCTAAAAATAAGTAAAACATTAAAAAAAAAAAAAAAAAAAAGATGAGTCTGTTTAAATACTTATCCGGAGGTGTAACTGGATTTGCAAGACTACATGGGGCGCTGGTTTGGTGACAGCTTCTGGGCTGGCCTCTGAGTGTGTATTTGTGGACACAGGTGACTACAGTGAATTTTATGTAAATGAAGTCATGGTCACAACTTGCTTCTTCATTCCACAACATGTGCATGACTTGGCCCTTCTTCTCACAGACTACAGGTGCTGAAGCCAGTTCCTCAGGCCTCCTTTACCTGCAGAAGCTTCAGGTGACATTTAGAGAGCCACCTCTGCAAGTCTGGGGGTCTGCAAGTTCTAGGAGTGTCTTAGCAAGCCCTCTGCTCTCCCAGACAGCCCAGAGCCCAAGAGAATGTACCTCACTCACATCTCGGCTGGCGCTCACTCCGATTCGAGCTCCAGTGTGTGGCCAGGAAGGACCCTCCCACCGTGTGCCTGTCCCCTGGGGCTGCTGCCGGGTTACAGACCTTGGCCTTCTGGGCCCAGAAGTGGGGACTGAATGGTTCAGGGTTGTATGATGTGGAGTCTGGCTCAGCACCAGGGCGCTGTGAACATATCCTCCATGGAACCATCACAATCCCTGGGGGCAGGGACTGGGATCTCCACATGGAGATGTGGCCCTGAGGTCACCGTGGCCGAGTCTGTCTCAGGCCCCTGAGGCAGGAACCCGTGCCTCAGTCCCTGCTGTGCAGCATGGCAGGCAGGCCTTGGGCCCAGGTAGGCCTCCCCAGGCCTCACACCTAATCTCTGTAGCACTGGCAGGAGCAAGGGGGACCTTGTGGGGACACGCTCTGGAACTCGGTCTGTCCAAAACTTCCAGGGACACATGTCCCTGCACTGCCGAGCACAGCTGGAGTGTGGAGAAGGCAGATTCTCCAAGGCTGGGCGATCACAGAAGGCAGCCTTAGGAGGCAGGAGGGCCTGGACTGCAGCTGAATGGACTCTGCACCTCCGGGGGATGTACAGGATGGACACCCCTGGACAAAGCAGCCGAGGGGTCAGCAGGAACAACGCTGACCCAGGGTGCAGAGGCCCAAGTGGGGCCCCATTGGTGAGACGCCCCCAAGACCCAGGGCTAATTGCTGCGGCAGAGTCCCTCACTGCCAACTTGGTTGTCCTTGTTGGAAAAAACTTCCACACTTGCGCCTCTGGTGGTCAAAATAGTTCTTCTAGTAGAGGATGCCATTTGGATCCTTCATGTAGGACCTTAGTGTCACTGAAGAGTTAGCTTTTTTTGGGAGACCACCTGGGACCCTGTCCCTCAGTCACTCTCATTCTGACTTATTAAAAGTCTGACCCACCTGGCTGGTAGCACAGTGGGAAAGGTGCCGGCCTGCAAACCCAAAGGTTGCAGGTTCGATTCCCCAGCCAGGGCACGTAACAAGGTTGCAAACCAGGTCTCCAGTCAGATCTGTGGCTGAAGTCAGGTGAAAGGCAACCATACATTGATGTCTCTCTCCCTCTCTGCCTCTCTCCCTTCCCCTCTTTCTAGAAATAATGAAATAAAATCTTAAAAAAAAAAAAAAAGTCTGACCCAGGACAGCTGTAGCCTCTCTGAGCTGATCCTGACCTTTAGACAGTCCCCCACCAACTGGCCCGCTGCCTGAGCTCTCTTTCTAAATTCCGCTTTGGTCCTAGCACCTCCTTGCTCAGACACCTCCAGTGGCTTCCTCTGGCTGAGGAAACCATATCCGAACTCTTTGGCCTGGCATTCTAGGTCTTTCACAACCTACCCATGTCTCTCCACTACTGCAAGCAAGCTCCTCGTATGGGCACCTGGACTTGCTGTGTCCCCAACAGGCCCAGCATGTTCCCCTCTGTGCCTTCTCTCGAGTGGCAGCCAGCCTCTCGCATCAAGCAAGCCAGCAGCCTCCCTCCAGGAACCCTCCCAGGTGGCCAGGGGCACTGTGTAGTCTGCCAGGTCGGCTGCAGACCACACCATAGACAGGGGACAGGGAGCGGGGCCGGGAGGGCGACACACTGAGGTTTATTTTCTCTTAGCCCTCCATCTAGGTATCAGGAGGGTTGGTGCCTTCTCCCTTTGGCTTCACCCGACTTCCCCTCTTATGTGTTTAGTATAAGAACGCCACTCAGATTAGATTAGCGTCCAGCCTAATAACCTTGTTTTACATTAATTACTATTTTAAATACCTTGTGTGCAGCCCTGGCTGGTGGCACAGTGGAATGGAGCCAGCCTGCGAACCCAAAGGTCACTGGTTCGATTCCCAGCCAGGGCAACATAACCAGGTTGCAAGCCAGATCCATGGCTGGAGGCAGGTGAAAGGCAACCATACATTGATGTCTCTCTCCCTCTGTCTCTCTCCCTTCCCCTCTCTCTAAAAATAATGAGTAAAATCTTTAAAAAACAAATCTTTTTAAAAAAATCTTATGTGTAAATAGGATTACATTCCGCAGTACTAGGGGTTAGCACTCCAATATAAGAATTTTGGGGGAGACACAATTCAGCTCCAGAGAGGTGTTCAGACCTCCTCTGCTCCCCTTTCTCAGACTACATTACAGAGGGAATGGCTGACCTCCTGGGCAGGAACTAGGTGTCCAGCTTCTCCTGCCCTCTGGGGGCATCCAGGCACAGGGCTCTGGGGCCAGGCGGACCTTCCTTTATATCCCAGCTTGTCCACTTAGTGGCTGTGTGACTGAGGAAGACACTCAGCCTCTCTGAGTCTGATTCCTCAGCTATAAAATGGGATAATAACAGCAGAAACTTGTTATGAGAATCCATTTACAGAGCAGTCATAAAGGGCAAGAACAGTGCCTAGAATATAGTCATCTGCCTCTAAAGGATGGTGACCACTATTGTTACCTCTCCTGTGAGTCCCAAACTGCTCACCCTCAGCCTCCTGGTGACCCTGAACCCTTCAGCTTATAGGCTATAGCCAGGGACACGAAGGCTGACTTAAGGGACAAGGTTATCATTGCTCTGGGGATGAAGGACAAGAAACCCTAAATGTTTGTATATATTATACTTTGCCTCTTGCACTTATTTTTGTGTGCTCTATTAAAAAATGCCAGTCGTAAAGCCAGTCAGCTATTACAGAGACATTGCATTTTGTTACTTCAACACAAATTTTACATAAAATGTATGTACTGTTACTTTTAAATGAGGAGGAAACTATCACATACCCATCAATTCCCTCAGAACTTTTACTACGTAACTTTTACTGAGGAAATTGGTACTTTCCTCCTTACCCACAAGGAGGAAGACAGACTCCATTTCTTCTGTAAGGTACCTGTTGGGTCATTACTAAAGATCATTCAAAGCTGATATTTTTGTGTGCCTATTGCCTTCAAAGAAAAGAAGTTCCCCTGTTCATGGAAGATGCCATTTTAAAAAAAGCTGACAACTTACAGATGGTTGTTGGTTTAAAAACATCTCAGGATGGTTATGCACACATCCTCCCTGCAGTTACTCACTGGGAATTCCAGCAAATGCCACGGTCCAGAATCTAAAGACACTGTTTTTATCCCACCAGAAAGTCAAGCTGATTATTTAAATTCACAGGATGGGGGTGGGGTGGGGGATCATCCTTTCTCAACATCAAACAGAAAACATTCTTTCTTTGAAAATGTAAATCCCTCAAACATACTCAAGAATTTTAACAGGCATCTCAGAAACTATCCTATTACTCTTTGAAGCCTTTAAAGAATTTTCTTAAAATAGTCACTCACTACTCAGGGAGGGGGACAGAGACTTTTAAGTGACAATGGAGATGGAAGAGCCTGCGAGTCCCTGGCACCTCTTTCCAAAAAGGAAGAGCAGGGATCAGCGGACAAGGGGAAGGGCATGGGAGAACCTTCTAAGAGGACAGCTCACCTCCCATCTGTTCTGCATCTGGGCTTACAAACAGGACCCAGTTCCGAGCTACAGGGAGCCTCAGAGCCAAGGTGCAGGACCACGTCATGGAGACCCTGGCTCCCTCATGGCTCTGCTCCATCCAACCCTTGGCCCAAGGAAATAATTGAAAATATTTGCATAGAGGCGGCTTTAAGATATTTATCACCATGCTGTTTATAATAAGGAGCAGTAAATTAAAAAAAAAAAAAAATTAAAGGAAAACCCCCTAAATATCTACCAGTGGGGAGCTGGTCAAATAAGTAAGGCTGTATCCACACAGGTAAATATTATAAAACAATTTAAAATTCTAAGATAAAAGTGTGTTTATTGCCATGGAAAAGGAGTCAGTATAGTGAGTGAAAGACAGCTGGGTACGAAATAGTCTATGCAGGCAGGACAAATATATTGTATAGGTTTGCAGACATTCTCAATTCTCTTTCTACTATTTAAAAAAATTTTCTACCAGCCCTGGTTAGTGGCACAGTGGATAGGGCACTGGCCAGCGAATCCAAAGGTCGCTGGTTCGATTCCCAGCCAGGGCACATGACCAGGTTGCAGGCCAGGTCTCCAGCCAGGTCCGTAGCTGGAGGCAGATGAAAGGCAACCATACATTGATGTTTCTCTCCCTCTCTGCCTCTCTCCCTTCCCCTCTCTTTAAAAATAATAAATAAAATATTTTTAAAAATAAAAATAAAGTATACTTCAGTGACTTTTAATATATTTAAAAAATAAAATAAAAATTTCAACCTATTAAAAATAATATATGAATACATGCTATTTACAGAAAAGTTACCATGAAAAAATAAAAGAACCCAAAATTCCCATCAAAATCCCAATAAGGTATTTGGTAAGTATAAGCAAGATTATTCTAAAATTTAGATGGAAAGACAAAGAAATCAGAATAGCTAAAATGAAATTTTAAAAAGAACAGAATGAGAAGTACCATTTTGCCTGATTTCAAGACCTATTATATACCCACAGCGATCAAGATTGTGTGGCCCTGGCTGCACGGCTCAGGTGGTTGGAGCATTACCCTATACACCAAAAGGTTGTGGGTTCGACCCCTGCTCAGGGCACATGCTTAGGTTGTGGGTTCAATTCCCGATCGAGGCCCCTGTAGGAGACAACCCATGGGTGTTTCTCCCTCTTGCTCTCCCTCTCGCTCTATGATCAATTCAAAAAATATCCCCTGGTAAGGATTAAAAAAACAAAAGAGAGAGAGAGAAAGCCCCAAAATAGACCCACGCAAATATGTCCAATTGATTTTTGACAATAGTGCAAGTACGAATCAACAGAGGAAAGGCAATCTTTTCAACAAATGGTGCTGGAACAAACTGGACATCTGTGGCCAAGAATAAATAAAGAAATAAAAGTGAGCCTTGACTTAAGTCTCACACCTTATATGAAAATGGACTCAATCACAAACTTAAATGTAAAACTGCAAAGCATTTAGAAAAGAAATAGGAGAAAATCTTCAGGGCCAGGAAAGAGTTCTTAAGACACAACATCAAAGCACAATCCTTAGAAGGAAACATTGGTAAGTTGGACTTCATTGAAAAGGAAAGGTTTTACTCTGAAAAAGAGGATGAAAGATAAGTTACAGAATGGGAGAAAATATTTACAGATCACCTATTTGACAAAGGACTAATATCTAGGCTATGTAAATAACCTGCAAAACCCAACAGTTAAAAACAAAATAAAATAGGCAAACCAAACAGTCCAATTCAAAACTGGACAAAAGACTAGGAAAGATATTTCACCACCCAGGTAATACAGGTGACCAATAAAGACATGAAAATACGTTCACCGTCATCAGCCATTAGGAAATGTAAACAAAGTCACGACACACCTATCAATAGCTAAAATAAACTAGTGACCCCACCAAATGCTGGGGAAGACACACAAAAATGGGGGCACTCACACATTGTTGATGAGCATGTAAAAAAGAAAAGCCCCTCAGTTTTCTTAAAAAGCTAAGCATGCCACTACCATGGAGCCCAGCAACTGCGCTCCTATGCGCTTATCTTAGAAGGATGGAGACGTAGCCACACCAACATATATGCATCAGCAGGTCATACTTTCATTTATAGTAGCTCCAAAGTGGAAGCAGCCCAGACATCTTCCAATAGGTGAAAGGCTAAGCAGATAGAGGTACATGTATCCCATGGACAACTACCCAGAAATAAAAAGGGAGAACTACTGATACACACAATAGATGTGTGTGATGACTCCCCAGAGAATAAGGTTGAGTGGAAAAAGCCAATCCTAAAAGGTTACATTCTGTATGATTCCATCTACATAGCACTCTTAAAAGATCAAACTTATAGAAATGGAGAAGAGTTTAGTGGTTACAAATGATCGGAGGAATGGCAGCAAGAGGGAGGTGGTGTGCTGTGCGGAGCAGCCCAAAGGATCCCTACGGTGGTGGAAATGTCTGTATGTTGACCGTCAAGATCAATATCCCAGGTATGATATTGTGCTGTAGTTTGCAAAACCTCACCATTCAAGGAAGCTGGGTAATACTATGTGGGCTCTGTCTGTATTGTTTCTTACAACAGCATGTGAATCTACCATGATCAAAAAAGTTTAGAATAAAAAGGACAGAGATGAGCCTGTCCCCAGAAAAGGACAGGCAATGGCTTGTGTACTGCTCTGGGCTTCATCAAAGGCCTCTCATCCCACAAGCGACCCAGATGGGACATAGTGTGTACACCTCAGCTCTGAGGTGGCACCTGGTGACAATCAGGGCGTGACAGTCCCCTGTGAGCCTGAGGGTATTTCCCTCCCCCTGTCCCTGGCCTTGTTGGCAGCCCCTAAGGGAGGGGGAAGAGAGAAGCCAGGTGATGGGCTCACTCCAGGCAGCTCTGAGCCAACAGGAGGCCTCAGCGCAGGCACACCTGGATCAATGCCACCCGCAGGTAGGATGAGACAGTGATACTGTCTCTTCCCAGGTGAGATCAGGAGCCAGTTAGTCAGTGTCCATCAGCAACCGGCAAATGAGTAGCCATGGCTTGTTCAGGGCTGCCCGGCTGGCTAATGGCGTGTTTGGCTGGGTCCTTAAGGAGAGCAGCTTTCCCCAATTCAAGAGCCAAGGGCAGTCCGCCTAGTAACCAAAGGTAAACATAACATGACTTATTACTTCACAAGGTCCAAGAAATGCTATTTTGATCTGTTAACTGCCTCTAATGAGGATGAGGCCATCAGAGATGTGACCAGACATGGGAGTGCCGGTGCTGAGAGGTAGTGTGCAGGGAGCCCTGCGTTTGGAAGAGCTACTGTTTGCACGAGAGCACCAGCCACGTGCTGCTCCCGCAACATGCAAAATGCAGGTGCCTGGAAGGGGGATCAGAATGACTTTCAGAGGCGAAGGAGGAGCACAGCCCAAGTGGACGTCTTGCAGACTAAGACGAGGAGGCAGGCTGTGTGAGCAAGGCTGGCTGGGAATCCCAGCGGGCAAGGCTGGCTGGGAATCCCAGCGGGCTCTCTTTGCTCTAAGCAGCACTAATACTGAACCTAAATAAAGTCTGTCCCCGTGGGCCTACTTGCTCTTCCTGTGACTCACCCAGTTGTTTCCTACCCAGGGCCTTTGCACTTGCTGTCTCCCTACCTGAGTGCTCTGCCTTCCAATCTAGACAGATTCCTAGGTCTCAGCATTCCTGCCTCTTCCTCAGAAGGGCTGTTCCGGGCAACTCCCTCCACTCACAGTCCTGCAACAGTTCAGTTTGTCTCCTTTGTAGCACATATCCTCAGGAAGCATCTTGTTTAATGGTTTGTTATCCCCATCAAAGTGAAAGATGCATAAAGAGAGGCAGCTTGACTGTTTCATTCTGCCAGTTATCCCCATGATCTGACATAGAAAATTTCAATAAATGTCTGTTGAAAGAATCAGTGAATGAGGATGTCTGTCTTCCTATAGCAACTTTAATTCTGCCCAAGAAGGTGGCAGCCACAATAAAGGTCCCCCTCAGGGAATTTTGCTGCCTATGGGAGACTCAAAAGGGAAAAGAGCTCCCACCTTTTGAGAAATCATCCCTTAGTAGGAGCTTTTGTGATACAAGTCAAGTGAGCAGGCTGAGGCTGGGCCCGGGTCCCCAGGACCATGTTTTGTATGCATTTAAGTCTGTGTGGTTGGCTCCCACCTCTACCCACAAACTGGGCTCAGTCACTGTCTTCTCTCCTGTTCTGGCCCAGCACTATCTAGTATGTGACAATACCAGCATTTTCTAAGACAGACCCCGCTAGATAATTCTAAACTGCTCCTTTAATTTCCAGTGTGGTCAGTTGAAATCACTTCCCAGTGAGGATGGAGCCCTGTCCTCAAGAGACCCATGTCTGGCCTGGCTGTGCCAATGACTCACCCTGTGACCTTGGATGATGAGGCCTGGGCCATCTCTGGACCCTGATCTTTGTAAAGGACACATAGCCTCTTGGATCCCATCTCAGCCAGGCATTCTTCACCCTTCCCAGGTTCCTGTGGGTAGGGGAGGCCTCCTTTCCCACCAGAGAGGGGTTACTGTGGTAGCTGGTAGGGACCGAATGAGTATCTGTCCCCCCAGATTCATACGTTGAAACCTGCCACTCCATGAGAAGGCATTTGGAGGTGGGCTCTTTGGGAGGTGGTCACATCATGAGGGTGGAGCTCTTATGAAAGGGATTCATGCTTTATAAAAAAAAAGACCCCCGAGGGTTCCCTTCTCCTTCCACCATGTGAAGTAAGGGGCATAGCAGGCCCCCAGCAAATGCCAATCTGCCAACACCTTGAGCTTGGACTTCCCAATCTACAGAGCTGGAAGAAAATTGATGTCTGTTAGCCACCCGGTAGCTAATTGCAGCTGAATGGCTAACACATCCTGGGCCAGCAGCCCACTTGACACCTCTCACCGAACTCCACCTGCAGGGCGCCTCTCAGAGGGAAGCTACATGGGGTAAAGGCTCACCCACCCCAGAGGGGTGGCTCCCAGGCTGGGCAAGATAGAGAGCCTCTGACACCTGAGAGCTATGAAATGTCCAACAAACTGCTTTGGCATCCTGGGCCTCCGTTTCCTCGTCTGTAACTGAAGATAAGAACTGGAGTCGCTAATGGGATTCAACAAAACACTGGTGCAAGAGAACACAGTGCCTGGCACAAGGTCAATACTCAGCAAATGGCAGCTCTTAGTAAGAACATGATGACAAAGGTGATGATGATGGAGGAGGAAGAGGTGGAGGCGAATTCACATTGGAAACAAACCAGGAAAGAAAGGATCTCTTGCTGCTGTTGACAGATGAAAGTGCGCGTGTGAAGGGTCTGAGCTCGGCATCCTTGGAAAACAGAGGCATCTATTGACACACAAGGTGTGGAGAAGTGCTCCGGTGTTGGAAAAGGGATGTGCCTTCCCAAGGAAGCATTTTAACAACGCCAGCTACTTCTAGAGTCCACTAGCATGCAGAAATGAGAGGAGTAACCTGCATGCTTGTCCTGGTTGATCTGGGCTCTTACAGGTAGGTGCTGATGGCCGTGTAAGGGGACGCTGAGTGCGTTCCAGAAGCCACAACGGAGCCAGCCATTAAAAAGGACACTTATGAAGACTGTGTAGCAACGTGAGGCCCGGTTTAGGTAACAAGAGGAAACACGAGATGCAAAACTGTTCTGGTTATAGCTGTTTAGAGGGATGTGTGTGACAGACAGGCTCTGGGAAGGAAAACTGAAAACAGCTGCCTTGCTTGAGTATTGGGGTTAGGAGTGATTAAAGCAATGTTGCTGCTCTGGGTCTTACACTGAGGTTTGTGCCCCTTTTAAGTAAAAAAGAAAGAGGGAGGATTGTAAGGGCCTGTGTCCCTTAGTGGTCCCTGGTGCCCCCCTCCTTCTCTCCCTCTCTCTCTCTCTCTCCCTCTCTCTCCCTCTCTCTCTCTCTCTCTCTCTCTCTCTCTCTCTCTCTCTCCCCACCGCCCCCCATTCAAAATGGCCCCATTGCCCTGGCTGGTGTAGCTCAGTGGATTGGCACCAGCCTGCGAACCCAAGGGTCACTGGTTCAATTCCCAGCCAGGGCATATACCCAGGTTGCAAGCCAGGTCTCCAGCCAGGTCTGTAGCTGGAGGCAGGTGAAAGGCAACCATACATTGATGTCTCTCTCCCTCTCTCCCTTCCTCTCCCTCTAAAAATAATAAATAAAATCTTAAAAAAAAAAAAAAAAAAGGTTCCAGCCCCAGTAAGACTCAGTGAAGGACTGTGGCAAATTCACAGCAGCTGAAAGAATAGCAAATTGATTAGCCAATGAACAAAACATTGCTGGATGTTATCACCAAGATTTTTAGCCCCAATGCAATTTAAAGAGACAGAAGGGGAAAGGGAGATTTGTGGGGAGCCAGGCCATGCAAACGCATGTGTGTGAGGAGCCTTGTGAATCAGGAAACCTGAGCCCTAAAGTGGACGTCATAGGGCCCAACCTCTGCAACAGCAGAAGATAGTTTGCCATGCAGGCCTCTTGGAAGAAGAGCAGTTGTACAGGGAGCCAAGTGGTCACTTAGGCACATCAGGTCCCTGTGCTCTGGCTGTACTTGGGGATGAGACCCTTGTGCGCAGCCAAGCTGGACAGAGATGTAATAATCATGAATGTTTGGAACTGCAGCTGCTGTGATCCTCATCCTGCCCTGACAGTTGGGAGGCTTAGCGAATGCCCTGGAATGCCACCCTGGTCCTCCCCTCCCTGGGACCCAGCCAGACTGACCTCACATAAGCTGTGTTGGGCCACAGGCTCTCTGCTCCTTTGGTCTCTCCAGGCAGTCTGCGCATGGTAACCCATCTCCAGGAGGGGAAACAAACATCTCCAGGAGTCCTGATGAAACAAACTTGCCAGAGGGCCTGAGGGCCGGAGGTCGAAAGCCACAAATCCTCGTCAACGGTGAAACACACTGTGATCCTGACGCTCTGCCACAGGGAAAGGCGTGCAGAGGCAGCCAAGTGCCTGAACAGAGGAAGGAAGTAAAGTGGAGGCAAAACGCCCGCTGTGCCCACCCACCCTGCCCACCCGGGAACTGCCCAGAGGCATCGGTTGCTGCTCAGAGAGTGAGAGGCCTCGGGGCAGGTAGCACAGACAGACCCAGACAGCCTGTCTTCAAGTAGAGTGAATATGAATGAAAATGTTTGAGCGGCCGACAAAGACAAGAAAAAATAGTCTTAACGCCCCGATGCTCCATGAGCAGGTTTGCACAGACTCAGGAGAGATCATTGATCCTGAACTTTTGTGCTGCTCTGGGCCTTCTGAAATTGTTGACAACAGAGGCAAACCGCAGTCTGCTTTTGCCCCCAGCGTGGGGCCCAGGGCCCCATGGACTGGACTCTGCTCGGCTGGAGAAGCCCCGCATCCCCGGCCTGATGCCTTTCTGCCGGTCATTTCTGGTTGTCAGCAACATACTGTCACCAGAACACATCTTAAAAAAATCAGAGAGGAATTCTAGGATATCCCAAGCCCATCTCCCTGGGCTATGCCCAGGTGCGTCGCCCCAGAGCTTTGGCACTGACCCCGTCAGAGAGTGAGGCTGCAGCCTGCAGCAGGCAACGGATCCTCCTGTCGCCTTCTCTTCCTCTCCCTGACCCCTGCCCGCTTCAGGATTCCCTTCCTCCTGCAGGGACTGTCCCCACTCTTAGCTTATCCCGCTCGGCTCTCACGCTCAGTTCTGCGGAGCAGACATCTGCTCTGATGGTGTGGTGCTCACACCACCTAGCTGGTGGCTGTCAACCAGCTTCAGCTGTGGACTCCTGTCCACGATGATCTGAGGTGGCCCCACGTCTAGCAGACAGGAGTGGAGCAACACTGGTAAACAGGGGACGGGAGCTCAAAGCCCTCCAGCCAGGCCCCTGCTACATGCCACTAAGAGCACCCCTTCCTCCGAGCAGCCCGGTGCACCCTGATGTGCCCCAGGATGCAGAGGTGACACAGCAGGTCTGTATTGGAGGTCAGGCCAGGACCTGGGTTTCCTGACTGCATCCAAAGGAGTCCACCAGGGGGCGCCCCAAAGTAGTCGTCGTCCTCCCCTGCTCCGCTACCCATTTTTGCTGGTGTGAGTCCTGCGGTTCCTAGGTTCGGTTGGTTTTCCTCTTTCCTTCTTGTCCCACACTGGCAGCTCTGTGCAATGAGTCATGGGGACAATCAAGTGGCCAGGACCCACCAGCACGATGCCCGGGCTGCAGTGTGCTACTGCAGGGATTATGGAACCGCTCTGGGCATCACACCGCTCTGAGGAGCCCATTGTCATTTAGTGCCAACAGCAGCAAATGTTGGGCTCACGAGGGCCACTGAGTCCCATGAAGAGCCGTTTGACTCCTCTGAAAATGTGACCTCGGCCACGTAAGATTCCCAGGTCATGGAAGGGGTCATGCAGTTTAGGAGGACACGGACGTCAGCATCAGGTGAGTCAACCTGAGTCTGCTCTGGGTGTCTCTGGGCATGTCACCCTCTCCCGGGCCTGGACTCCCATTCATCAAGGGGATCACAATCTTATGCTATCGTGCCACACGGGGTACAAAGAGGGGTATGGAAAGGCCCTTCTTGCAGAGTGTGATATATGAATAAAGTCAGTGGTATGTAGCATGGAGCTGTGCCCTGGAATCGGACAGACCCAGGTTTCCGTGTGAACATAGCCACATGGGCCCCTGGGGAGTCCCTCCATCTCTGTGAGCCTCGCCTGTTGCATGAGCCCTGAGGACCCAGGGTGGGGTGAGGGGCAGCCACGTAAACTGTGTGTGTGTTCTGAGAATCACTCAGCAAAGGCCTAGCTCCCACCACCAAATCCACGTCCCCTCACAAAGTGCCACGGCCCAGCCAGCGACCCCACGAGGCTGTCAGGCTTGCTGAGGAGCCCCAGCTGGTCCTGCAACACCAGGGCAAGCGGGCCACACAGATCCCTCCCGGGGGCCCAGGCAGTCGCCCGCCTCATCCTGCTTGGATCCAAGAAATGGGGCCTGTCTGTAACACCCCAGGGATGGGTCTGGGTCAACTCAACCAACCCTGAGTGGGGGCCCTCCTGGGGGGAAGCACCCCAACCCCATGTCAAGAAGCTTAGATGCTAAAATGAGCAGGGGTGGAAGTGACTGCGGGCTACTGGGTCTTTTAGCCAACTAAAAGAATGAAATGGATTATATGCAGTTTTCAAACAAATAGTTTTGGGGGGGACTGTGTGCCCCTTCAGAACTGGGTTTCAAGGACACCTTTCTGAACGGACCGCAGCCAAGCTCTGGCCCTGGCAGATGGGACCTGGGCACCTGCCCTGTAGCTGAGTTGGTGCACCGGTTAGCGCATTCTAAGTCCACTTAACATGGACTGAAGTTCTTCAACTTGAAGCAAAACATTTATAGCAAAACTAATTTTTGCCACAAGCTAATTGATACAAACAAAAGTTAAGTTCCTACAACATCTCATCAATGTTATAAGGGAACAACGTTGAACAACAGGACAGTGTGTGAGGACCTGTTGTGTGTCTCTGCCATGTGAGAAGGTGGGGGGACAGGGGTGAGCGTGCACAGAGGCTCTGGCTCTGCACCCCCTTCCCCCACATTCCTGAGCGAGTCTGGGCATTCCCAGGAGGAAGGTTCTTCGTGCTCTCCAATGCTGCCCCTCCCTCCTCATGCATCAGCATGAGCACTACCCCTCTGGGCCCCAGGGAGCCAGGGGAGCATCCTTTGCTGTGTCCCCCACTGGCTCACATCCCTTCCCTTGGGGCTTCACAGAGGGATGGGAGCCAGGGTTCCGTGTCTCCTGCTTCCCTGCATGCCTGCTCAGCACCCCCAGCACTGCCCCCAGGATGCTGGGACAGGCGCGTACTTGCTGCCCCTGGTACATGAAGGGGCTCATCCTCCTGCCTTTTAGGTCAATTTAACCGACTTTGACCATGAGACACTGGGCCCTGAGAATAGCCCAAAGGGAAAAATAAATCCTAGATTTGTAAAATGAAAATGTAGGCTCTTTATTTTGTTGAATTTCTATTTTCAACGCTAGCTCTTTTTTTAAAAAATTAAATGTTGGGTTTTGGGATAATTATAGATTTGCATCAGTTGTAGGAAATAGTAAGAGTGATCCTCTGTGTCCTTGACCAGTTTCCCTCAATGATAACACCCTGTAAAACTGTGGTGCAATGTCACCCTTGGGACAGCAACATGGGGATGATGCGCTGATCCTCGCCACATCCCAGTTCCATGTGCACGTATGTTGAGTCCATTGTGGTTTTCTCACACAGGAAGGCTCATGATGCATCAGCACAGTCAACATACAGAATAATCCAAAGCCACGGGGTGGACACCTCTGGCTGCCTCACTCTTGGCTACTACTCATCTGTTCTGCATTTCTAACTTTTTACCATCTCAAAGACATTCTATACGTGGAGCCTACTGTGTGTAACCCTTTGGGATTAGCTTTTTTCACACAACACTTCTCTACAGAGTCGGAGCAAGCCTTTTTGCATCAATTGTTTGTTCTCATATTGCTGACTAGTGCCAAGGCGGCCCTGAGAGGAGAAAGGAGGTAGGTAGTGAGCTCCCTGACGCTTGTGGCATCCAAGCAGAAGCTGGAGAGCTGCTGCCCAGGGATCCGCTTTCTCAATGAGACAGAGAGGGAGACATACCCAACAGGACAAAAATGGGTCCTTGGGGGAGAAAAGGTCTTAGCTGTTATAATGGCTTTGGTCCTCCAAAGGGCCATAGTACATAAATACGTGTATGGTTGACTTGTGACAGCAGAATGTCATAGGAGGAGGCAATTACAGGGGAAATGTCTAAATGGGCTGAGAAGCATTGCCATCGAGGGGACGCTATGCTAACAGGAGCTTGGGGTAAAGGGTCCCAAAGGTCATTATTCCTGGTCCAGAGCTTTTTATTTTAAGTTTGAGATGATTTTTAAAAAAGATTTTATTTACTATTTCCAGAAAGAGAGGAAAGGAGAGAAGCAGAGAAGGAGAAACATCAATGTATGGTTGCCTTTCACCTGCCTCCAGCTACAGAGCTGACTGGAGACCTGACTTGCAACCTGGTTAAGTGCCCTGGCTGAGTAATTGAAGCAGCAACCTTTGGGTTCACAGGCTGGCACTTTATCCACTGTGCCACCAGCCAGGGCTCTCTGGTCCAGAGCTTTTAACAACCCACATCCCACATTGTAATTTAAAGTTGCACACCATGGACTACCCCTAATAACCTTCCCTGTAGATAGAGTCAGGGGCTGCCTTTCTGTCACAGTATCAGGAAAGAGTCCTTGTTGGGCAAGAGCCCTCTCTTAGATGCCTACAACCTCTTGAAGAAACAAAGCCAGTCATCCTCCATGAGAGAGGCTCACTGTGCAAATATGCCTGTGGGATTAGCAGATTCACTCACTCACTCGAAGGTGAAGGTATAAAGAAGTAATAACCGATGAGGTTGGAGAATGGGCCCTTTGGGAAACTATATCTACCCTTGAAGCAGCACAGGGGTTCTGGGGGAGTTCAGATCAGCTCTAAGCTCACCTTCTTCTAGAAACCCACATCATCACTCACCTACGGACCCATATAAGGGTGCTCATTGCACACCTACTGTCTGAGCCAATGCACCAAACTCATGTTTAGTGGAGGGGCCCTGGGACAGCACAGTACTTACCCAGCGTTCCCGGTGACAGGGCCAGCCCTGTGTTCTCTCTGAGGAGGATTAGATGGGTGTCCTGGGCTGGGGATCAGGTAGGACTGAGGGTCACTTTTCCCTGTAG
Source organism: Noctilio leporinus (assembly GCA_004026585.1). Classification (NCBI taxonomy): domain Eukaryota; kingdom Metazoa; phylum Chordata; class Mammalia; order Chiroptera; family Noctilionidae; genus Noctilio; species Noctilio leporinus. Next base: position 91,413 of record PVIW01003843.1, on the reverse strand, counting down.
GAAGCACCTGCATCCTGAGGAAAGGAGATATATTTGGACAAAATTCAGGTCACGGGGGAGAATTCTTTTTCAAGGTGGAAACATACCACCAGGTGCCAAAGGTCTAAGCTGTATTCACCACAAGCCTTGGAACAGACTCGTGGAAGCTGTGTTTCTGGGTACCTGGCACAATTACTAGTGTTAGGAATTAAAGAATAAACCTCAACAGGAATCTACTTGTTCCAAGTAGCAGCCAGGAAACACAATCCAAAGGAGCTGGGACTTGGCAAGGGTGCCTGAACCTGACTTTAGCCCCAGGAAGCCATGCCCTGGTCAAGCTGGGCCTTAGTGCTTTGTAATCCTGGGCCTTAATGAGACACAATTTCCTAATTACAGGTTCAGTGGTTCTGAGAGAGAAAAGGCTGTGCTACATAAGCTGAACTTTTCTTTCAGGAGGCATTAGCACAGAACGGATGGATTAGTAACTTAAGAAATTTGTTTTTTCCTATAAGCACACTTGTATGCCAACACTCCCGTGTCCAAACCTTTCATCTATTCCCTGGGGCTTTGGAGAGAGTCCGGAGAGGTGAAGTCACAGCCTCCCAATACCCTCCTGGGCAGCAGCCCACCCAGCAGCTGCCTGTGTCTCCAGCAGCCCACAAGGGGTGGATGGCCCCAGCCACGCTTGGTGGAGGTTAGGGGGTGGGGTGGAGAAGTTGAAAAGTCCACCGAAGTCCATGGGTGCCATCCCAAGGCCCACCCTCCACTGCAGTGGGCTCTCAGGAATAGCTCTGTCACCCTGGCTGGAGTAGCGGGTTTAGGAGAGTCCCCGGGGAGGAAGTGCTCAGGGCATGTGCTCAGTGCCTGCTCTCCCTGGTGCTGTCACTGCAGCCAGGACCCCTAAGCCAAAGCATGCAGGGGAAGCTGGGGCCCCTCACCACTGGGGTTGCCTTTGCTGTACACCAGAGATGGCAAGTGGACCTCTAGTCTGCAGGTAAGCAAAAATGATCACAGAAAAGGAGGTACGGGCCGCCACTGTGGGAAATGGTGGACAGAGGCGTCTGCCCTCCTGCTCCTTCTGGCCCATGGACTCTTCTCCTAAGGCCCAGGGCAGGGGCGCGGAGGCATCTGTGGAACTGCTTTAGCTTTGCAGCAACCCCAGAGGAGGCTGGCGCATTCCTGTGGTCAGTTTCGGGCTCAGATCCCCCTTCCCCTGATTCCTTACACCGCCTGCCTGTCTCACCGTGAGCTCTGCGCTGGGCTGCACCTAACCAGCTCCAGGTGGACAGCCGGGGCCCGGTGCCTTTGGAGAAGGGGCGCCCAGGGTAAATGATTCCAACTGAAGCTTCAAAACCGGAAACCATTCTCAATAAGCCTCACCAGAGCTCCTGCCCTCTCCTTTGTGGCTGCTTCCTCTGGCCCAGAGAGGGGAATTTGGGGGAATGAGCAGCAGGTGTTCACATCCCCCCGCCCCCACCCAGCGCCTGGCCTCCCACTTCTCCTACCGCCAGTCTCCGGGGCTCTGAGCTCCAGTGGGCTGTGCAAGCACCTCGACATTCTCCTCTCTCCCCAAACAGGAAGGTCATTCCACACACGGACTTGTTTTAGAATCTGCAACCAGACTCCATAGCCAACCACACAGCTCTTTCTGCAACAGACAGCTAGAAATTCTGCAGTCACCAGGAGAGGGGGTTTAGAAGCCTGGTGGTGGAAGTTAGGCTGACAACCATGAACTCAACCAGAGCAAGTCTCCACCTATTTGAGCCTCACGTGTAAAATGGAGATAATGTCCATTGTCCTGTCTGCCTCAGGGGCCTCTACAGGTATTCATCGTACTCAGTATTCATCGATGCAGCTAACGAGACTGTGGTCAGAGCCAGGGCTGAGCTGGGGCTGTCGGGGGAAAGCTGGTGCCTTCAGGAACTCACAGTCTTGCTGCTCTGCCAACCACACAAAGCCCTATTTGGTGAAAGCTTTGTGAAAGTGTGAAATGCCAAACCACTGGCATCAGGAACACAAGAAGGACTGCATTAACATCATCTGCTGGAAAACATGAAGAATACACTAAGTTAGTGCTTCTCAGGCCTTAATAGACACTAGAAACACCCAGGGACCTTGTTACATGGAGATTCTGGTTCAGAAGGTCTGAGGTGGGCCTGGGCACTTGCACTTCCAACAAGCAGATGCTGCTAGTCTGTGGGCCGCATTTTGAATGGCAAGGTATCAGCTTAATACTGAGTGATTCCTGTTTATTTTAGCCAAAATCTAACTTTGTTGATTGGAGCAACAGGTAGGAGGGGAACATAAGGTGGATTCGTTTTGCTGGGGGTACCTGATACTGAGCCAGTTCTCAAATCAGGGGCCTTCCTGAACAGTGGTTGCTGAGGGTGGTCTATGCCCCTGCAGGCCAAGTGAGACACAGACATTTGAGGGACGTGAGGACTGGAAGAGGAGGCAGGTGAGCACATTCCCCGGGCTCCTCAGTGGTGTCCAGAACGCTGTGAGGAAAGGCAGGTGAGAAGAGCTGGCGAGATCTGAGCACAGATCTTTGGCAGCCTCTCCTGGGGTATGCTCTACTCCCTGCAAGTGTTTAAGGGGAGGGAGCTGGTCTTTTGGTGGATCTCTGTTGAGGCCGAATTCAGGGAATAGCCTGGCTTGAGCCATAAAATACCCTTAGGACAAAGAATCAGTTCCTGGAGACTGAGGCAGGAGAAGTGCAGGAAGCTGGCCTCACCCGCAGACCCTTTCCCATCCCTCCTCTTTGTTCCTTTCTGTGCTCCTCCAAGTGTCAGCTGAAAGGCTGCAGAAGGGGTCCAAGGAAGTCAACAGAGAGAGGAGGGGGAATAAGGCCTGGGGAATAAACTTGACCTTGAAAGAAAGAGCCTACTCAGACCCATATGCTTAAAATGAGGATGGAGTTGGGGCACCTGGAAAATTCTGTTCTTCACTTGATGAACTCTTTGCTCCAAAAACAAAGCTCATAAACTTGTTCAACAGCTGGAAGTTTCCCTCTGAAGAGAGTCCCTCGTCTGGCAGTTGACTTAAGCAGTTATTTGCGGTCTGTAATTTTCACAAAAACAGTAGGGTGTGCCTGGCGGGAGATGTTTTCTACGATCCCATGGAAAGAAAACAGTAAGAAAACTTTGGAACAAAGGACGCTCTGATTCCATCAGAAAATCATCGACAATTCAGGGTCAAGGCCAACAAAGACATGGAAAGTTTTCGAGAAAACTTGGGAGCAGTTGAAAGTGCAATGCTTCAGGGAGGTGAGGAGGAACGCAGCCTGCGGGGTCCCAAGGTGGGAGGGGGAGCTGGGGACCGGGGGCAGGTCGGGAGGTGAGGAAGCCCTCGCCCATGAGCTGGTAGCCGTGGAAGTTGGGAAGTGGGATCCCGGTGGAAAGCGGCACAGGGAGAAGCATCAGGACTTGTCACTGAACACAGGAGGAGGGAGGCCTTAGGAGGCTGGCAATCTTGAGGTACCAACTCCAAGGAACTCAAGAATATAGTCCAGGTGATGAGGAGAGGGCATGAAAGGATGGACAAAGTGTAACGTTCTGGGAAGAGTTTCATGGGGTCAGTTAGCCATTGGAAAGCAGAGTTCTATATTTCAGTTCTAAGCAAGTCCCTCATGTTCTGGGGCCGCAGGAAGTGAATGCCGAGGGTTGCTGAGGGAGGCGAGATGGTGGGGGCTCTGTTTCTTAGGGACCTTGAGCACTGAAGCTTTCTTTCCCTGCAATGTGTGAAGACAGACAGCATTCCCTGAGGACCCCCAGCATGGTTAGTCCATACGTGAGGCCATTCCTGGGGAAAACTGCCATTCCCCCATAGGCTGATCAAACCCACATAGAACAGAACATCAACAGCGCTACGCCAGCCTCATTTCTGCCACCTTCATTCCCCTTTGGAGGGAAGAGGAGGAGAGGACACAGGACAATGAAAAGACCTTTGCTCTTTATTCGAAACTGGGCTGACCCATCCGGTGCGGCTTGGGAGAAACACAAGCTGGACCCAGACAAATACATTTCTGGTGGTTAATACATAGAGTTGTCCATGCAAGAAGCACCTGCCATGCAGAACTTATGCCCCGTGACTTACAAGTTGAAGTTCATATTTGAATCCACTTGTTTTATTTATTTTTGCCCTCTGCCCAGGTCTCCTTACTGCTGCTGAATGTCTGAGTCAGTGGTGGTAATGTGGGTGCTTTTCTGTACCTCAGTGTAGCTGCTCTGGACTGCGACAGACCACCTTTTTGGGTGGTTCCTAGGTTCTCACAGTGCCTCGTTCTTATGAGATTATCCCAGGCAAGGTTGGCTAATGCTAATTACTGTAATAGAGATAGCTCAAATGTCAACGGCTTAACACAGAAACGGTTCAGTTTTCACCCATGGAAAGTCCACAGCGGATGCTCGTGGTTGACCAACTGCCCTGCACGGCTCTCCTCCTGCAGAACCAAAGTGTTTGGGCTCCTTCCATAGGCAGCTTCACCATATCAGAGCCAACAGTGCGCCTCTTTTCCCAACTCCATGTCCAATGCTAACGTATTATGAGCTTTAACTTGGCTGTAGTGGGAGTACTTATGCCACAGGAACCGGTAAATGCTTCTAATCAGGGCTTCTCCCCACCCAGAAACCCCGCTGAGAGTGTTCCTGGGAAAGGTGTGTAGTGGGGGCAGGAGCAGAGGTGCGGCTGCCGAATGGTGAGGAGTGACAGTAATGACAGCAGCGGGCGTGACCTGAGTGCTTATGATGTGCAGGGCGCTGCGCTGTGCTCCTGGGCGTTAAGGTTTCCCTAACCCACTGTGTGCTGTAGTTGTTACTATCTTCACTGAAAAAGGAAGAAACTAAATCTCCACAAGGTTAAATTATATAGTCAGCGAGCCAAAGTTCAACTCAGGATTTCCGATTCCAACAACCCTGCCCTGCAGCCACCCCACTCCACCTCACAGCATAGCGGCACCTCTGGAACATGGTCCAGGGTCCCTTGCTCCCTAAGCGCCGGGGTCCCGTCTCTTCCAGACTGAGCCTGAATCTTTGCCTTGGAGCCCAGGACTCGGGGTTTGTATTAAACCCTCTCTCTGATGGTTCATCTGCTCACTGAAGGTTGCAAACAAGGACCTAGTGGTTAAGAACTGGCCTCTGCTGGGGTCTCCCATAGGTTCCCACAAAATGTCATGGAAAACCTGGCCAGGGAGTCAGTCTCAGATGTGGGTGGGGTTGGGGGAATTGGCTGGAGAGTCCCCGGCCCGGAGTCTAGCCTCTGATTCAGGCCCCTTCCCTAAAACAGGCAGGTCCTCAGGCTTGGCAGGCTTGCTGGGCAGCAGGGGCATCGAGTCAACAGGGAAAGGGTGCCCCACCCTGAGTCCCAAGTGCCCAGACCCCATCCTCTCTCCTCATGCTCAGCCCCAGGCACTGAGGGCTGCACTGCCTGCTCCCACCCACCTGTCACTCCACACATGTTCACTGTCCTACTATGAAACCTGTGCCATGCCAGGTACCGGAGCCCAGCAATCAAGAGAGACATTGTCCTGCCTTTGTGAGCTCACAGGCTAGCTGGTGAGAAACAAACAATAAACATGTAAACAAATACTTGAGATCAGTTCAGACTAATAAGGACTGTAAGACAAGAAAATGGGATGATAAGCAAGAGAGGGATGGGGACCTTGCTTTAGCTGAGGGGGACATGGAGGCCTCTCTGAAGAGGGGATATTGGAGCAGCAACTTGAGTGAAGGGCAGCAGTCAACCAAGAGGTTATGTCAGGGAAGAGTTCCAAGCAGAGGAACTAGCAAGTACAAAGGCCCTGAGGCAGGAGTGTGCTTGACACAGTGGCTTAAGTGTGGCATGCTGAGAGAGGAGCAGGAACTGAGGTCAGGGAGGTGGGCTGGGCAGGGAGGGGATGCAGGACCTTGATGGCCTTGCAGGAAGCTTGGATTTCATGCTGAATGGAGAGAGAAGTGTCACAAACACCCCAGTGTGCAGTAAGGAGCAGACACATTAGGAAGTAAGAGCAGTGGCCAAGAAATCGGATCAGAGACCACTGCAGATTTTGAGTCAGGTGGTGAGAGCAGCTTGGACCAGCACAGTGGCAGAGAGAAAAAGAGAAGCCACCAGACTTGGGATGCCATTGGAGGTAGAGGACTCATGGGAGGGTTGGAGGGAAGGGTGAGGGAAGAGAAGGATTGAGGACAACTCCTGGGTTGGGGGCTGGAGCCAAGTGGCTGAAAAGAGATGCTGTGTGCTGAGAAGGGAAATCACAGGGGAAGCAGGGGCCTGCCCACCGGAGAGAAAGAAAGCCACAAGTGGGCAGCAGGGGAGGGGAGAGAAGGCTGGAGGGGGAGGCCAGTAGGAGCCAAGCCTCATGGAACCTCCTCTTTGGGCTGCAGAGCTGGTCAGGTAGTGGCCCTGGGGGCAGGCTCCAGGGACGTGTCACATCCCCTTCTCAGTAGCGCCGGGGTCATGGGCTCAGAGTCCCCACACACAGGACCATAGCCAACAGGACATGAATAAAGGACCTCGGGAGTACCCCTGGCCAGACTCTGACCCTACTGCTCCGAGGACACCCCAGGACCCTGCCCAGGCCCACTGGCTGAGCACCCACACGCACACCTCCCACACCTTCCACGCGGTCTCTGTGCTTTCCTCCACCTGGTCTCCATGCTCAAAAGTGGCTGCTGTAGAAGCCACCACACGTTTATTCTCTCCCACAAAGATTTTCCTGATCAGAGAAGCTGAAAGAACTGCGTGCATCACCCAATGTTGCTCTGCACTCTCCCCTCAGCTTTTCAGTGACACCAATGGCCTGCCTGTCGTGTGTGGGGAGGTGACACATGGCTGTACATCAGTGGCTTGCAGGGAGAAACTGAGACCCTCACATCTCCTGTTCCTGTGAGCTCCTCCTCCTTCAAGCCCACTATGGGTGGCACCTTCAGGATGTCAGGCAGCTGGAGGGGCCGTGTCCCCTGCAGCCAGCACCTGCTTCCCCTGGAGCACTCGCCTCTCCACCCTGCAGTTCCTGTGCTTGCCCCGCTCCTCACAGACCGGAAGCCTCTCAGCACAGAAGAGCAATGTCCCGATGATGCTCTGGTCAATACTGAGTGCTTATTCCATGCTCGGTCCTGCACTGAATGTGTTGTATGCTCCCGTCAGTCCTTTGAGGTGTGTTGTATTGCTAACCCAGCTTACAGATGGAGAAACTGAGACTAGGAGAGCATAAGGGTATTGTCTAGCCTCACGCACTAGTGAGTAGCGGAACCAGCGTCTGCATGGAGATTTGTCTAAGCACAGAGATCGTGCTCTTACTTTATTGTACCTCCCACCCTGACCCTAGGGAAGAGAGGTCTGAATCACTTTTGGACCGCCAGTGCTTGGCACAAGTCACCAGGGGTCCAGGGGGCCCATGACACACGTCCCTCCTTGGCTGCCCAGCCGAGAGCCAGGCCCCGTCCTGGGAAAGTGGCCAGCGGAAAGGCTGTATTTACCCAGGTGCCCAGGTGCAGCGGGGAGCCTGGGCGGGGATGGGGCAGGGGCCTCTCTCACAGAGGGACTGCTCTCTTTGAAAAGAAAGGATGGGGCTGGTGTCCAGTGAGCAGCCTGGAGGAGACAGCTGAGTTCAAAGAAAGCCCTGCAGGGGAAGTGACTCCTGAGAACAAAGGCAAGGTGGGCACACCGTCATCTGGGCTCCAGTCAGACAGGTTCAGCAACCTCTGCCGCCCTGTACGGCCCAGATGTGAGACTCTGCGGTGGGGACCAGCCACCCCTGGGAGCTGCTGTCCCCATGCTGCAGGAGAACTTACTCCTGAATAGGTGGCTTCAGAGAGGCCATAGTTCATAGAAGCCAGATACCAACTGTAGGATGCCCCCAGCCCACTTTATGTCTAGGTGACTCCATCTTGTCGCTTGTTCTTCTGAGCATGAGATGATACTACTGCTCAGTCTGGCATGAATTGGGACCTCCTGGTACATGTTGCTTTGTCATCGTTGCCATCATTGCCATATCGTTTGCAAAGCCAATGGGTGAGGAATACCTACTGTGTGCTAATGCCTTGCATGTATCACCTCACTGACTCCTCTCAGCGATGCATGCAATAAATGTTAACATTCCCACTTCATGGGTAAAGAAATCAAAGCATCTCAGAGCCACAGATCATGCCCAGGGCCCCACTGCCAGGTGGCAGAGCCAGACTTGTCAGTGGGCAGTGGCGACAGCACCGTGGGGACTGTTGGAAAGGCAACTGCTTGCCCTGCTCAGGCTGCTTTTCTGTGAGTCATATCTTGAAAATACAGCCCACACTGGATGTGGGGGTTTAAATTGGGGGTCTGTCCCAAGGGCCCATACATGAACCTACAGGGAGGGACATGGTCATGTCAATAGGAGGGGCGTCCAGGCCCAAGAGACCCTGGCCAATCCCTCCCAGGCCCCAGTCATCTTCACTTGGCCAGGAGCGCCCCCAGCTGTCCCCAGCTACCCTTTTGCATCCCAGCCATGCCCACCCACCTTGGAGGCCGCCCTCGGCAATCTTCCCAGGCCCAACACTGAATAGCAACCGGGAATTTTGGTGGCTTGTATTGTGAACCCTGACCACACACTGCAGTCTGCCAGATGCCAGGGAACTGGTCAACTATTTTGGAAGCTGCCAGAAAGCTCAGTGAAGAGGAGAGCTTCGCCATCAGCCAGTGCTGGGTTTAAATCATGGCTCTGTCATTGGTTACCCACTTAATGCTGGATAAATTGTTTAATCTCTCTGTCCCTCAGTTTGCTTAGCTATAAAATGGGCATAGTAATAATACCGAAAGAGATTAATAGAGGGATTAAGTGAAATAAAGAACATAAAACTCAACATTCTACCTGGAATGTAAAAAATATCGAACAGCCCAGGCTGGTGGCACAGTGGATTAGGTGATGGCCTATGAACCCAAAGGTTGTTAGTTCTATTTCCAGTCAGGGGACATAACCAGGTTGCAAGCCAGGTCTCCAGCCAGATCCATAGCTGGAGGCAGGTGAAAGGCAACCATACATTGATGTCTCTCTCCCTTTCTGCCTATCTGCCTTCCCCTCTCTCTGAAAATAATAAATAAAATCTTAAAAGAAGAAGAAGAAGAAGAAGAAGAAGAAGAAGAAGAAGAAGAAGAAGAAGAAGAAGAAGAAAGAAAGAAAGAAAGAAAGAAAGAAAGAAAGAAAGAAAGAAAGAAAGAAAGAAAGAAATACCGAACAAATAAAACTAGCTAATTAATGCCAACTTAGCCCTTAATGTGTCCCTCAAGTGACAGGTTAACTAGCACAGGCCTACTAGACATCAGAAGTCCTGAGTGTGTGAATTCAGCCAGGTGACCCTATATCTGTGGTCCTGTCTTTCCTTCTTTAAAATGAGGATAAAATAGCACACTTAGTATTTGATGAAAGGATCCATGCTGCTAACACAGAAGAACTTGGAAAGCTGAGATCTAGGGAGAATCAGTCAGATTGGCCTCGTCCTCTACAGAGCTAATCCAGAATCTGCCTGCTCTAATCAAGGGCAGGCTGGGGCTGGGGACCTGATGTCACCAAGAAACTGGGCTGGTAGCTCAGTGGATAGATGCCGGCCTGCGAACCCAAAGGTCGCTGGTTCAATTCCCCAGTAAGGGCACAAGCCAGGTTGCAAGCCAGGTGTCCAGCCAGGTCCATGGCTGGAGGCAGTTGAAAGGCAACCATACGCTGATGTTTCTCTATCTCTCTGCCTCTCTCCCTTTCCCTCTCTCTAAAAATAATAAGTAAAAATTTTAATAAATAAAAGACAACCTGTTTTTCACCTAACGGGCCACCAATACACACATTCAGAAACTGCGCTCCACACAGAAAGCCATGGTAAGGAGGCCTCCGGCTGGACCTCGGCCACCACCTGTGTCTATGGCAGAGGCAGGTCCCCCTCAGCCTCCCTCCCCTGCAGCAGCGCACAAACCCACCATGAAACCCCAGCTTTCTCCCGACTTCAGAGTGGCTGTGACAGTCGGAACACTGACTGACTGAACAGTGCAAATTGACATGGACAGCTGTTGCATCTCAGGATGGAAATCTTGGCAAGAGCTTGAGGCTGCTCTAAATACCAAACCCATCATCAGAAGGATGCTGATCCTGCAGCCATCTTCCTCCAGATTGGGGACGGGGGGAGGCACCCAGAGCAAAGCTGTTCCTGGGCAGGATGGTGGGGACCCAGGGGGCACCCAGAGAGGAGGGCAGACATTCATCATCAGCTGCATTTGGCCAGGCAGCCTCTCAGGGCAGCAGACCCTGTGCTGGGTACTGGGGACACCACAGGGTTTACTACGACCATTTCATCCTCAGGGGCCCATGGTCTGGAAGAGACAGTTACTGAGCAGAAGCCACTGTGGGGTGTCAATGCCTTAAAGAACATTCAGAGAGCTTGGGGAGGTAAAGCAGGGGACACATTAGGCTGAGAGTCAGGGGTGGCTTCCTGGAGGAAAGAACATTTCTGCCAAGAAGTCAGCCAGACAAGGATGGGAAGTGGGGAGGGCTGGGCAGCAGAATGTCAGGTGTATCACGGGACCTTGCTTTAAAAATGAACACCCTGTTGGAACGTGGTGGGGTCCGCAATGGAAACAGCTCCTTGCGGACAAAGCAGGCGGGTGGCTCACCTGTCTCTGGCCAGAGGATGAGAATCTGCTGCTTCTCACCCTGCGTCTGTGAACGAAGAGGGGCCCTGGCCCCGCTACGTTGTGCTGTTGTCTCTGAGCCATTCTGGGCTGAGAGGGGTGCTGCCCAAGCCGCCCTGGGAAGTGATTGAAGTTTCCAGGTTTGCCGTTGGGGAAATTCCTCTGCAGAAGCTAATGTGCGGTTCCCACAGAGCCTCCAGATTTCAGATTCGTGTCTTTAATACTTTAGACAAAACAACACAAGCCTGTGCATCTGCCTCTGCTATTTTTGCCCGTGGGTCCCTGTCCCCTATTAACTATTACCATCTTACCCGCTGCTCACTGTGAGTGGCATTTTCATGGCCATTTGTGGAGTAACTAAATTTCTTGAGGTCTCCTCCCACCCCCCGAGTGTTGATGAGAGTGGCAAGGGCTGTCAGAAGTGATTAAGAGGCTTGGGCAGGTTCAATCAAGACAAAGGCGTTTTTCTGAAGCACACCCCGCGTGCCGCTCAGCTGACGGCCCTGTGTCAGCTGGGAAGGAGGCCTGTTCGGCCATTACTCATAATGGCGTTTCTCAGAGTCCTCCTTGGAGCCCCAGCTTCACACTGGGCCAAAAGGTGTTTTGTGGGAAAGGGGACCCAAGGTCAAGTTTGTCTAGAACATTCATAATTAAAAAATAGTGAACAGGTGTCCTGGCTTTGGGACTTGTTAGCGTTTTATAGGCAGATGGGCACGGAAAATCTCTAGGAGGAGAAAATAGCATGGCCCAGATTCTGCAAGAAGAAGATGTCGTACTGGCTTCCTAGGACGACATAACCAAGTACCACAAATTTGGGTGACGTAAAGCAACAGAAATTTGTTCACTTGTCGCTCTGGAGACCAGGAGACCAAAGTCAAGGTGTTGGTAGGGTCATGCTCCCTCTAATGAATGACTCTGGGGAAAGAATCTTTTCTGGCCTTCCCTGGCTTTTGGTGGTTGCCAGCAATCCTTAGCCTTCCTTGGTCTATAGATGCATCACTCCGATCTCTGCCTTCATCAAGGACATTCTCCCTGCGAGTCTCTGCGTCCTCATGTGGCCTGCTTCTAGTCATGGGATTGATTAGGGCCACCATATCCAGTTCGCCCTCACCTGAGCTTGGTGACATCGGCAAAGACCCTATTTCCAAATAAGGTCACGTTCGCAGATACCAGGGGTTAGAATGTGGGCCTGCCTTTGGGAATGGACAGTATTTAACCACCGCAGATGGGTTAGAGAGGAAAAAAATCAAAAACAGGAAGCAATGCACAAGGTGGTTCAGGGCATAGACTGTAGCCAGAAACAAATGGGAGCCCCTGCAGTTGCTGCCAGGGAACTAAAGGAGTTAGTAAAAGTGGTATCTCTGGGCTCATCTCCCTCATTTGCATATGTAGAAAGTCCTAACACGCATCTCAAGAACAGCTGTGAGGACTAAAGAGAAAAACCTAAAGCAGGGAGCCCAGTGCCTGCTGCTGGTAAAAGTTTGGAGTGTGACACGATCAGATTAGTTTCTTGGAAGAAAACAGCCACCCTGGTTTCCAGGTGGAGGACAGGTTGACAGAGCCAGACCTGATCTGTCTGGGCTCCCTCCCCTTCCTGGGGGCATCTGAGGAGGAACCCACCCACACACACATCTTCCACGAGAAAAAACATGCATGAGGAATGCCCAGATCTGAACCACGGGAGGCTCTGCTTAGGGAACAAGGAGCGAAGAGCCAGCTGTCTGTCTGTCTGTCTGACTGTCTGTCCTGCTCTCTGACAGCTCAGATCCCACCATGGGACATAGGCCAAGCTACCACAAGATTTTGGGCCCATTTCCTCCTCTAACTGTGAGAGTGATAGTTCCCCATGGAGTCTTTTACAGGATATAGGGACTGAATGACAAGATGCAGAGCAAAGAGCTTGTGAGGTGGGTGATATTCTTCCATGCGCTGCTCCCAGTAGTCACCCAGTGCCCTCCACAGGCATTCTGGCTTACTTTGGTACAAGGTTGGTGAGAACAGGGTGCAGGCAATCCCCTAGGATGTGCTAAACCTCAGCGTGCAACCCCAAAGCTGTCCTCAGCCATGTCACTGAGGCCAGTGATTGCCCATGACCCGAGAGGGTTCAGGGAAAGCAGGGTGGGGCACAGTCTGGGCCAAGTGCACCAGGGCAAGCACTGGCATCGGGTGCTGGGACACATTGCTGTGGGAGACGGATGGCCCAAGCTCTCACACAGGTGGGCACAAGCCTGCCCACCATCACTGGGGCTGCCAGGTGGGCACGAGCTTGGACCAGGAGAACTGTGAGTCTCCATGCAACTCTGAGACTCACAGTTCTCAGATACTCAATGCTTGTCTGCCGGCAGCACAGGGCTCCGAAGAGCTGTCCATCAGTTTCAAGGCAGGACAACCAGTTCCTAGGGTCCAGGCCCCTGTGATTTATGGAGGCCGGGATGTTCCAACCTGCACCAAATCTGTCTTTAGAAGCTGGAAGGCAGGTGCTCCCCACCCGCTGGGCCTGGGAGCAAGTTTAAAGCAGCATCCACGTGTTACTGCTGGCAGGGGTGTCCCCCAGAGCCATTTCTATGGGGGCCCACGCAGAAGCCCAGGTTGCACCTGAAGCCCTGGGGGCTTTGGGACTCTCCGGAGTGCCTGCACTGTGATCTGCTACGGAAACCAGCACTCCTGAAGATGAGAGGGAAGCATTTTCAGCTCCAGGTGTTATCTTGGGAGGCGACAGAAAGCAAAACGTGCACCTGAGCCAGGAGACCAGCAGAGAAGAGTACCAGGATAGCAAACACCAAGGACTGAGGGCTGCCTGCACGACCCTCTTGAAGATGGCAAAGACTGACGGAAACAAAATAATACATTTTAAATATTAAACTTCTTTGTTTCAGCCAGACTTCGTCATTTTACAATTTACAAAACAAAATAAGTTTACAAGAAATAGAAATTTATCCTTTCCAATGACACTTTGTGGGTCGATGGTGTTTACACTCCCACAGGACTGCTCTGGGGGCCCCAGCACGCTAGACTGTACAGGGGGAGCCCCTGTTTCATCACCTGCTTCTTCTTGCTGGACCACTTTGCTGGTTGGAATTTTGAAAATATCTTTGATATGTTTATTTTACAAAGAAACATCATCAGTAAATGAAGCATTCTTTTAGGTTTTAAAAAATCCCATTATAGTTGTTTAGATATACTACAGTGCAGACCCAGCATAAGTAGATAATCAATGACTGAAACTTTCTCTTATCCCAAACATGCTAATATGTTAATAAGTAGTGCTTGCAAAGGGTGTGAATGACAAGTGTTATTTGGTGACTTTTTAGTTTGAACTGACTGTCAATAATGACTAGAAGCTTCCATGATGTGTTAAGAAGAACCCTTCAATACCTAAAAATGCTACAGTCTGATGCTAAGTGGTGTTATGAGTTACTAGGAGTCCCATGTTTTAATGGGACTACTGAATTGATGGTAAAGGAATATGCAGTGATATTGGGGGGTGGGGTTTCTGTTTTCTTTTTTAGAGGGGGCAATTCAGAAAAATGGGAAAGACATAAAAGTGACATAGTTATTGTCTTTCAAGTCTCAAATTTAAACTTCTAATAAAACTTCACATAGTTCGCAGCTATCAGCCTACACTGTAAGCAAATATCTTGGTGTGGGTTGAGAGCTTTTGTTTTGAAGTGGCTTCCTAACTGTCTAGTAAAGGGCAGGATGTGCGGCACTGGCAGGGCCCCTTCTTTCCTACGAGTGTAGTACTTGTGTCCACATGTTGTATTGTGGTTGTAGGATGAGGCTGACTGTGCTGTCCCCTAGCAATAGTGTTGATTGTGAGCTAGATTTTATAGTAGGTGCTGTGGAGACCCGCGGGCCAGCTCTTCCTCTTCTCTCACACATTTGTTTCAGATTTGTTCAGGAAAATTACGCTTGCCTCAGATGATCAGAAGGGTTTGATTCCAAAGATTCCGTGTCACTCACGGTTGCAGGTGGTGGTGGCCCTCCCGGTTCCTAAACCCAATGCTGGGGGTTCTAGGGTAGCAGGCAAGGTGCTGCTGCCACTGTGCCCCAGCTGCCCCCTCATGGATCTCAGACTTGGGGCTGGTGTTGGGCTTCATACAACAGGTCAGCATATTCCCCACAAGGTGCCCACACTCGTTGCCACTGTCACCTTTGCTCAACCCTCACTTCTGCCCCCACCCCCGACTCCACCATGCTCAGTAGCGCCCCCACCACCAACCACGGCGCTGGGCTGTGTCGCACACACAGGCTCAGCCTCGCCTGCTGTTTGCGGGGCAGAGCAGGGCCCTGGGTGGCCGCGCCCCTCCCTGGGCACTGTTACTGCCTCTCCTTAGTTGCCTAGTCTGTCCCCTTTAATTTTCGTAATTTTTTTTTTCATGATGAAAAGAAGAAACTTATACTTTTGACAACAAATTCATTATTCTTTCCTGTCACGGTTAGTGTTTTTTGTATCCTAAGAAATCTTTGCTCACCCCAAGGCTGTGAAGATATTCATCTTTTTCTAAATGAAGTTTTTGATTCTGGGTTTTACATTTATGATTCATCTCATTACTTTAAAAAATTCCAGTAGTTGATTAGAGTCATAAATCTAAGTAAACACTCAGATTCTTTACAAGATCAGATTTTAGTTAAGCCAAGGGCTGAAAAGATAATGTCAGCTCTAAGAAAGGGCCTTTGTTAGAGTCATAACTGTCCCATCCACAGAGTCACCACTGACTGACCAACGGCACAAATAGTTGACTCAAGACTCGCCAGCCAGCGACAAAGCTATGTTAACCTTCACATGGCCAGCTTGGGGGCACCGAGCTTCCAATTACTGAGACAACCACACAGTGACCTCACAGGGGTCCTGGGCCCTCGTGCAGCCACTAGGAGACCACAGAAAGGGTGCCAGGTGAGCCCTGCCCCTGTGAGGACTCACCGCAGATGGCCATTTCTGGGGCCCTGGGAGAAGGCTACTATTGGGTGCCTGCCCCTCCTGGAGACCCTTGTTACAACCTCAGTGTCTTGCTGGCTCTGCCAGCATTCCCACTATGCATCTTGCCTACCCTTTCATTGTGCTGGACCTGTCCCTTTTATCATAACACTGGTGATGGTGTGAAAGGGCACAGCGTAGAGGTCATTGGCCCAGTGATGCCAGAGAGGAAGGGATGCACTAAGGTCCCTGGCACAGCTGGTGGGAGACGGCACAGGGATTTGAGCCTGGGCAATCCGACTCCACAGTCATATTATCAACGGACCTGCGGCTCCTGGTCATTCTCTTGGTCTCCTGAGCAGCCCAGGGCAGGTGCCACAGCACAGCATATGACCAGTAGGGCTCTTGGTGACCACCAGTTGTGGGGAGCCCCTGAAAATCACCACCCACAAAGCCCAAGAGGCCTGGCCCACAGGGACCAAGCTGAGCTGTCACTGCAAGGGGCAGCCTCCCGGCCTCATTCCCGAGGAGGAAAACACCACCTGAGGTGATCTGTGACACTCCAGGTTAATGAAGAATTTAGAGTTTTTAAAAAGCAAAGTTCTTGGACTTTTGGCCAAAATGGAGGTGTAGGTAGACGCACTTCATAATGCTTCACAACAATAAGAAGAAATACAATACCTCAAAACTAAAAGCAGCCAGAACCACCAGAAAATTGAACAGCACGGAAGTCCAACAAACAAAAATATAGAGAAGCAATACTCATCCAGACAGGTAGGAAGGATAGAGATGGGGTGGAGAGGACACAACACGGTGGTGGTGGCAAGTAGCAGTGACCAGCCGGCAGAAAGTGCAGTCACACGTTATAAAAGTTGGGAGGGACACCTGGGGAGTGATCCCAGCCCCAGACCAGGTTGCGTAGCTCAGGTCTCCAGCGCTGGGCAAAATAAAGCCTCATAGCTTCTGACTGTGAAAACCAGTGGGTTTGGGGAGGTGAAGGAAACTGCCTTTCTCTCAGCAAAGTCCATTTGTTTAGAGGCCCCCATGGTCCTAGAATGTCCACAGACCCACCCACTCTCGGAATCACAACCAGGGCAACAGCTAGAGGGGTGCCAGTAACATACAGGAAATAAAAGAAGTGCCTGGAAAAGGGTCAAGTGCTGAGCAATTGACATTGTTCCCTCTATAACCTCTCCCACACACACAGCCGCAACATGGTGAAATAAAGTTGCCCAGCATGATGAAAACTTAAGGCTCTGCCCATTAAAACATAACAGATAACAGCTCTACCTAAGACACAGAGGCAAACACAGGAGGCTGAGGAGACAGAGAAGTATGGCCCAGAAGACAGAACAGATCAAGGTCCCAGTGGGAGAACTAAGTGATGAAGAGAGAGTCAACCTAACAGATGCAGAGTTCAAAACACTGGTGATAATGACGCTCACAGACTTGACAAACAAGATTATGACAAATGCATAATGGGAAAAATGAAGGTCATGTTAAGTGAAACAAAGGAAAATTCATATGAAACCAATGGTAAAGGGAAGGAAGCTGGGGTTCAAATCAACAATTTGGAACATAAAGAACAAATAAACAGTCAAGAAGTATAGAATGAAGAAACAAGAACTGAATAAATCGAGGAGAAACTTACGAACCTCTGAGACATCTCCAAAAGTGCCAACATCTGAATCATTGAGATGCCAGAGGGAGAAGAGCAAGAGCAAGAAATTGAAAACTTATGTAAAAAATAATAGGGAAAAACTTCCCTAAGTTGGTGAAGGAAATAGACATACAAGCCCAGGAAACACAGAAGAGTCCCAAACAAGCTAGACTCAAAGAGGACCACACCAAGACACATCATAATCAAAATGCCAAAGATTACAGATAAAGAGAAAATTTTAAAAGCAGCAAGAGAAGAGAGTTACCTACACAGGGGTGTTTATAGGACTATCAGCTGATTTAGAGTGGAAGGGCAGATAAAGTGCTTCCCAGACAAGGTGCTTCCCAAACAAGGTAAAGCTAAAGGAGTTCATCATCACCGAGCCATTATTATATGAAATGTTAAAAGAACTTATTTAAGAAAAAGAAGATCAAAACTATGACATTAAAATGACAACAAACTCAGAACCATCAACAACAGAATCTGAAAATTGAAAATAAAAACAAAAACAAACTAATCAAACAACCAGAACAGGAACAGCTGTGAGGGGGAAGGGAGAGAAATGGGGAAATGGTACCGGGATTAGGAAGCATAATTGCTAGGTACAAAATAGACAGGGGGAAGTTAAGGACAGTATAGGAAAGGGAGAAGCCAAAGATCATACAGGCACAACCAATGGACATGAACTAAAGGGGGTGGGACTCCTGGAGGGAAAGGAGGTATTGGGCAGAGGGGAGCAAAGGGGAAAAAATTGGGACAACTGTAATAACATAATCAATGAAATACAATAATTTAAAAAAAAAAGCAAAGTTCTTTTCCTCTGGGGCTCTTAGAAGAGCCTCATTCCAGCATCACATCTAACTGAAATAATTTTGGATGTCCATTGTGTGTCCCTAATGAGCCCAGAAACTTTCATAATTATCCTTTTTTTCCAAAGCCATAATTATAGGTTTAAGTATATGCTACAGACAAGAAATTTAAATAGCGCTTTGTACATGCTTAGACATTCTGCTTTCTTCCAAAAACAAAAACAAAAAAAAAAATTTAAAGAATGTTTCCAATTATCCTTCTTGTACCAATCTTTTCTCCTTGAGGTAAACACTAGGGGATGAGAGTCTAATGGTCCAGAGCCTCGTCCCTAAGTGCACATCCCAGCCCCTCCCCCTGCTCCACCAGGCACCGCGGTTTTTCCCACAAGGTCTCGGAGGAACTGGGACTGTGTCTCCATGCAGTGACTGGCAGGAGGTGGGACTTGCTGACTCCCCAGTACAGAAAGCCCCGGCTAGTCCTGAGCAAACCTGGAGGCTTCCCACGGGTGTGGGACAGAGCAGCTGAGCCTCCTCTGCTCCCAGTGGTACCCTGAGGCCTGCCCTAGCTCCATGGCATGGATCTGAATTGACATGCAGGTGGAGGGGCCCAGCGGGGAAGGACAGGGACAAGGGACACCATGACTCTCAATTCAAACATTCATTCATTCATTCGTTCAGCATTCATTGAGCATCCCTGTCCTAGAATTCATGGCCAAGCACATCTCTCTCTTCATTCACATCTACTGTATGCCTGGCATAGAGTTTGGCACAGGGAGCCAAGGAAAGGGAGACTCGGATCCTTCTTACTCAGAGTTCCTCTGCTTCCTGAGAGTCGTGGCGCCACCTTGACCTTGGCTGGGAGCAGAGAGAAGGGCTCTGCCCCACCATTCTTTGATTTATCCTTTTTAAGCCAAGTTGATCTGGTCCCTACCTAGTATCCTGCTGCTCTAAATCCCCAGGTGCTTTGTAGCATTCCTGGGTACTTCTGCTTTAAATTTGTGCACGCGTTGCATTCCTTTCCCTTCAAAATTGACCTTGGGCATAGATGTTACTGCTATACCCATTTTCTGGTGATGAAACTGAGGCTCGGAGAGGTCACCTTTGCAGTAGGCCACACGTCTTTTATCTGGGCCTCTCTTCCCTCGACTTGCTTTTTGTCGCAACAGGTCAGAGAGCAAAGATTTGTATTCTCTTGGCCAAGAACAAGCTGTCTCTTGGTGAGACTTCAGTATTTTCTCTTGTTCCAAACAACTAAGGCCAGCCTCTCTTGCACCCTAGAGCTTCTGGGAATTTGTTTACTTTTGAATTTAAGAGCCCATGTCTGGGAAAGAAAGTTGAGGCAGGAGCACAAACATGTGGCCAGCATAAGAGGAGGGACTCCCAGGGGTGTCTGTCCTGCGGCCAGGGTCCAAGAGTAAACAGCCGCCTCCAGCATAGGCAGTGGGAAGAAGGTGCCAGCACAGCTGTCCCGGATTGGGGGGCTGGCCTGAGAGAGGCCCCTGGGTTGGAAGATAGCTCTGTGTGCATGTCCTCCAGTCCGGCAGAGGCTGAAGGGAAGGGCCGCCCTAGCCCGGGCATGCACCACTTTGGCACACTGGTGTCAGGAGAGTCTGCTGCTCCCTCCCACTCACCATCCTGCAAAGCCAGCTGGAGAAACCCAAGAAAACAAGGGATCCTCTGGGTCTAAGAGACTTAACAAAGCTCCTTTCATTGTCAAACACTTACTGAGAACATACTCTGAGCTTGGTGCCAAGTTATCTTCTTATAGAGGGAGACTGACAATAAGCAAGAAAAAGGGTAGAACATGACGATTTCATAGAGTGCGGAGCTCTGAGAAGACAGTGAGGTGATGTGCTTGTGGTGATGGTGCGGAGGGAAGGTCGCGGCTTTGAACTGGGTGTTGGGGAAGGCCTCTCTGTGGAGGGGACTGTTGAGTTGACTCATGAGCGGTAAGCAGCAGACAGAAAGTGTCCAAAAGGAGCGACCCAGCAGAGGGGAGGCTAGTGAGCCTGCCCTGAGGCTCGGGCAGGCCTGTGCTTGTGAGGGACAGGAAACTGTAAACACAAACACTGTGGGGCCATGAGGAGAGCAGGAGGGAGGTGGTATGGCCCAGGGGTCAGCTCCTTCTGGCTGCCAAGTAGGTGATGAATTTCCGGGGAACAAGAGTCAAGGCAGGGAGATGGGAGCTGATAGAGTTCTGATCTTAATGTTTCGTGTATCTGTTTTCTGGAGCCACTTCACATCCTTAAATACGTAATTAACGTCCTCCTGACAGGGGAGCGGGTTGCATCTTCACATCTCCACGCAGCTCAAGGTGCAGGCTGTTCATGTTGTTGACCCTCTGCAGGCCTCCCTTTGTGCAGCCCCAGCTAGGACGGGGCCTCTGGAAGTCCGTGTGTGGGGGGACACATCTGTGTGGCCAGTGGTTTAATAAAAATCATAAACGCAGCACACCAGGCGACCCGGGGGATCGGCGTGGCTTGTTCAGGAGCCAAGCGCCTCCTTCAAAGTCTCTCCTGTGCGGCTGCCCTGCTTTCCGTGCGGTGCTCCGGCTGGGAACCGACACCCTGCTGGGGCTGCAAGGGTGGGTGGTGGCCAGAGCCTGCCTGCTCCATCCTCCTCAAGTGTGTCTCCCAAAGCATCTGGTGAGCACACCCTCTTTCTCCAGACATTTCCATTCCACCAAATTAGAAGCCCACAGGACAAAGGAGCCACGAGGCTTATGAGGGAGGTAGGGAGGCTGGTCTCCCCCACACACTGCACCACGTGAGAGCAAGGCTCGGGGAGAGGGAGGCAACGTGCCGGCCTCCTTCGGCTTGTGGCTGGTCTTGCTCTCCAGCAGTGCCTCCTCTTTTTCGTTGCTCCGACACCTTTCCTGCTGCACAGACATTCAAACAGGATGTCCCACAGCCAGGGTGGTGGCTGTGTTTCACTTGAGCCTTCCTTCCATTTGAATGGCAGTGGCTCCTTTAATAAGGGACTTCAGAGCATGTCTTGGCTCAAGAGAAGAGAATGAAGCGATAGATTAGTGATGTTGGCCCTGGGCACGGGAGAAGACTGTACAGGTATACCTGCCTTTGTTTGCCCACCAGAGCTCGGCAAGTCTGGAGACATCAGGGGGAGGCCCAGCCTTCAACTGCAGCTTCCTCTTTGTCACTGAGCATCTTGAAGGCTGCCAAGTCTCTTGGCTGAACCAGATGCAATATTCCGATCAGCACACATCAATGTGGGGCTCACAGGGCAGCCGCTACCTAGGAGAACTGCCCAGCACTACCCTGATCCATTCCTTGCGTTTTCTCAAACTTCCTAATGACATGACAACTAAAATGTTTCAAATCCAGAGTCCTCGTGGGCAGGCATTCTCCACGGTAGACCACGCAGCCTCGGATCCCTGCTAACATACCAACCTAAATGGTAGGTGTTTTGATAAAATATAAATGTAAAGAAAGTTTACTACTAAAGAACTCTGAACATTTCAAATTATTAAAATTCTCCCTGCAAATCAAATGAGGAAAAAGTACATTGACTGAAGGAACCAGTAAGAACACATCCCAGAGACACTTTTGCAATTAAGATGACTTATTTGGTTGTAGTTTTTAATTTGACCTTAGTTGGTATTAGGGTCCCTTTTCAAAACAAGAAAACTTAAAGGTATTTGGAGCAACCTTCCTCTTGGGGCCTCACGTTCTAGTCCAAATCTTCAATCTCAGCTTTTGTTGAAGACAGGCTGGATCAAATCCAGCCCCACCTTGAAAACAAACACTCATCTCTTGGTTGAGTGGCAGGTTTAATTAGCAGTCACATTCCATTTTAATTGCTAGATTATTAGCAAAGACAGCATCTCCATGGGTGACTGCATTGCATGTAAATTTGGAGAGAGCTACTCAGCTACCTAACTTTTTCCAAAGAAATTAAAACGTGCAGACAGGGCTGGCTCCTCTCAGCTTGAAGGTGGCGGGTGGCGGGTGGCTGTCACTCTCTCCCTGTGGCTTCTCCTTGGGGAGCACATTTTCATAGCAAACAACCCGCAGAAAGGACAAAGCAGGGTAGCGTTCTCTACCACTAAAAAAGCCTCCTTAACAAATCCATCGAGGTTGTCCACTTTTCCACCTGCGTATCTAATGAGTCAAAATCGGTTGAATCAGAAAACTGACACAGCCCTTCCCAGGGCGGCGGGCTTGACTCCTTGGAACACCAGCCCTGCTTGCTGGCTGCACTGAAGTGGGGCCCACTTTTAGACAAAGAACTAGCCTGAGCACTGGCTCCCTCTTTTCCAAAGATCTATCAGCTTGAATGACATGATTTGAGTAGATCTTAGGTCTGGCTTGGGATTTCTTTGAGCCCTCTGGTGAACCTGAGGAGTCCCCTGAAGCAGCCACACTGAGCAAGACAGCAGGTGATCAATGGGCACCCCGCTGGGCAGCAACCTGTCCGGCCAGGCCCTGCCCTCTGCCTGACACTCTGCTGCCTCCTCTCAGCGAACCCTCTGGAGGTGGAGGCAACACGTCTACCTGTGGTTTTACTCATTTTGTGAAATTATTGGGTCTTTACAGGGCTGGTCACCTGTTTTTCTAGTTTTCTGCCGCTTTTCTAGTTTGAGGGATGACCAAACTCCTGCACCTCAGGGCACCTCTCAGTCATGGGTAGGCCAAGGTGGCTGCTCAGCTGATTTCCAAATGCCCAAGGAGCATTTCAGGATGTCTCCAACCGTGCCCCCCGCCCCCAGGGACGGAATAGCTGCAGCTTCCTGGGAGACCCTGCCCTGCGCTCTCCCCTCTGCTGCGAGACAGAGGCTGGGGCTGGCAAGGGCCACCCTGCCTTTCACCCCCCAGCCCTGCGCTGGCAGTCCTCCTCCTGCTTACACAAATGCTCTGTTTAAGAGCCACAGCCTCTGCGTAATAGGAATATCTGTGAGTAAAATTTATGATTCATGTTTCCACTGGAGTCAACCTTTTAACCCTCAGAGCACTTAATTGCCTTTTCCAGGTTTCGCTTTAATAACCAGCTTGACTCTTGCCAATTCTGGCTGAAATGAGAAGCACTGAATGTGTGACTGGAAACGGAACCTCGTTACTTGATACCTGGACACAGCTCATGCCAAATCCTTAATTCATTAAACTCATTCATGTAGCATCTTTTCCTAACTGACAGAAATTTGCTTCACATGTAAAGCTTCTAATCTCAGAGGGTAACCTCAAAGCTGAATTTTTATAAAAATGCCTCCCCCTGACTGTAAATGACAGGATGGTTTTGGAATTTTTTGTCTCTTGGTCTCCCCCCGAGGAGCTCAGTCTTTCTATTGGGGCCCCCTGGGCCCCACACACCACCTTCCAAAGTAAGCACAGGGTAAGGTGCGGACATCTGGTTCCTGTTTCTGAATTCAAAATTGATCTGCTGGGTGATTCTTGGCAAGTCACTTAACCTCTCTGAGCTTAAATTTCCCTAATCCGGGTTCACCAGACACCTCTCACGGCCAGTTAATGAGCAGGTGTTTTGCAGAGGGGGGACCTCAGCCTATGGTGCAGCAGTAGCAACTCCCAAGGAAACAAGGGGACAGGTGGGGGGGGAGGGGGGCGAGCGGAGGTTGAGAATCATAGCACAGCAGTAGCAAAATCCTGCAAGACACAAGAGGCTGAAACAGGGAAGAAGTTATTTCAACAACCACTCTTATTTCAGTCTAAGGCAATCAGATCTCCTTGCACAATTTCAGATCACGTTTCACTGGCTATTTGAGAGAGTGGGGGCTCACCTGCCTCCAGGGAGTCTTCCCCAGTTCACTCCCCACTAACCCAACCTGCCCTTTACAGCCTGCTCTCTGTGAGTCTCTCTATGTTGCTTGTTAGTTCATTTGTTCAATAGATTCCACACCGAAGTGAAATGATATGATTTGACAATATGGATGCTCAGGGTCCTGTCAGCTCTAGGTGACACTGAGGGCTCATCCAAGCTCAGGAGGGGACAGCAGGTGGTGAGGACAGGCACCCATGGCTCCATGTGCTGCTGCCCTCACTGCACCAGCGATGGACACAAATGCTTCTCCATCAACTCCTGCTCATGTACGCAGAACGACTCCTGACGCAACAAATCTCCTTGCGTGGGACAAGGGTTGGCATTTCAGCCTCAGTTTTCAGCATGACTGCAATAAGCCTGAATCAACAGTCCCTGGATAACATCTCCATGTTCCCTTATGGGATCCATTCTTGAGCAATTTCTTTCCATTATTATTATTTTTAAAACTGCAACAGATTGTTCTGCGACAGGCGTCTTGGCTGCTGCTGGCGCTCCTCACAGACATCCTATAGACCTGAGTAAACACAGTGGACCTCCTGGTCCCTGGGTCCTAATCTCCTGCACAAATGTCTGTGCTATCTACGCCTCAGAGAATTAAAGGAATTTGCCAGGAATCCTGGGCACTAGAAGGGACACACTCGGGGCAAAGGGAGACACAAGAGAGGACAGGTAACAAAAAGGGAGGAGAAGAGAATTGTTAGTAAAAGCAGAGGTGTCAGAGGCCACTTCCTGTGGGCCAGACCACTCTGCACTTGGCAAGGCCCTGAGAGCGCTGCTGCCCACACAGCCCAGGAAAAACAAAGTCTGCTTGGAGAGCGGACCCGAGTCTCCGTGAAACCTGTAACTTGTGTCCAAGGAGCTCTGTTTACTAAGTAGGGAAGGGAATATATCTTTATAAAAGCAATGACATAAAAAAGTAAGACTTGTCCTGAGTTGACTTGAAGAAAATTACAAAAGAAACATTTCAAAAATGCTTTGAAATAGCAGTAGTGTAGGACAGATCAAATGAGTGCTCAATGCCAGTCTCGGCTGCCTAGAAGCCCCAGGCACCTGGAAGTGAGGTCTGGGAAGGGCAGAGTGTTCCCAACTCGGCAAAAGATGAAGCATTTCTGTGTAGAAATGCTGTGATCCTGAGTGCTACCCTAAAACCTCTGAGATTGAAGCTTTTCATAGATTGTGACAGGCTCTTAAAGCAGAGCACACCAACTGATTTTGGGGGCCTGTAGGTGGCAAAGTGCTCACCTCCTCACTCAACCTATAGGTAACTGTCAGGAGAGTTGCACCTCATCAGCTATCCTTCCTAGCTCCCCAAGGGCTCTCCATGGGCAGAGAAAGGCCGGTGAGATTCGACTTCATGTGTTTTGGGAAGGGAGGGCCTTGGTGAGCCAAGCCAGTTGTGCTTTCTTGGGGGATTTTTAAAAAGGCATCATGGTTTCGCTTCTGCTGAGAATAGGTTGTTCTTGTCTTCCAGTGTCTACTGCTCTTTCTCTGAAAGTCAGAGCTTTCAGAAATAAAGGAAGCCCTTGTCAGAAGCTACCCCAGGCAGCTCATCCATTCATCCATCCATCCTTCCATCCTTCCCTCCTTCTACCCAACTGTCCGTCTAACCATGCACTTGTCCTCCCATCATCTTTACCAAGTGCCGGCTGGATATCTGTGAGCCCAGGGAAAGTTCTGGTGGCCCACCCACCTGGTGCTCTCAGTCTTATGAGGGAGACAAGCAGACAGGAAAGGAGAAACATGAGAAATAACATGCCTGGGCTGACCATGGAAGGGTCAACTCAATCATACAAGGAAACTACTCCAAAACTGACATTATAAGTGGCATTAGCCCAAGAATGGCTATCCAAGGAACTGAAAGAGGCTCAGAGTAGCTGGGATGCAAGGAGCAAGGGTGGGCTGAGGAGAGGGGAGGCTGGAGGGCTGAGGGGCAGCCGTGCCCCATATCAAGTCATTTGGACATGATCTCATTTAACCCTCTCAGGAACACATTCCTATTATTTTCCCTGTCATACAGATGAGGAGTGACACCTCAGGCTGCTAACAAGATTACATGGTTGTTAAGTGACAAAGGAAAGATCTGAACACAGGTCTGTCTAACTCCAATGCTTAAGAAAATAAAGAGTACACACCACAAGAAACTCCACCCGAATTCAGCTCACTCTGTCCTCAAATGGCCTAGGCCACAGAACATGCCACAGCTCCACAGACAGTCACCTGAGAGGCAGAGAGATGGGAGATAGGCAGGATCACAGTAAACTGAGACCAGGCTATTAAAGATTCCCAGGGAAACCATGTTGCCAAACCAGGGCATTGACTGGCTTCACCCCAACCACATGGACTGAGTGGTGGGTTGAAAAACAAAGTCATACACGGAGATGCTCATTCCTTACAGGGTCCCTAAATATAGAACAGTTTCTGTGTCTAAGTTAGTTCAAGGGTGAACTTGTCAATTTGTATTGCAAAGGTCTGGCTTTCATAGTATATCAAGAGTCCCTAGAAATCAATAAGAAAATGGACAACAGTTAAGACAATCAAACAAAGGCTATGACCAAGAGTTTGCAGGAAAGGTGATGCAAATTGCTTTTAAACGTAACAAGGCACTTAGTCTCACTCATAAAAAGAGGAATGCAAACTGAAACTGCCACAAAATACCATTTTTAGCTTTTGACACTGGGGACAATAAAAACGTTTAGTAACATAGTGTGGGTGAGAGTGGGGGAAACACAAGGTCACACATTCCCGGCGGGAGTACGGACTGACATGGCCTCAGTGGATGGCACTAAATTTCTCTTCCACCTGAAAAGGGCACATACACTTGGTCTCTGCACTTGAACTACAGGATATACTAGCATGTGTGAGAAGAGGGAAATCTACACAGCAGAACTGGATGTGATTGCCCCAGACTGCTAACACAATAAATGTCCATCATAGAAAACTTAAAAATTATGCGATACCCACACTGTGGAATATTCTGCAGCCACTAAAAATTGGAATAAAGAAGCTATTTATATACTAATGTGAAATAATCTTTGAGATCTATTGTAAAGTTTGAATAAATAAATAAAGCAATGTATGCTGAAGTGGAAGCTGTGCTGGGCACCCAGATTCCCCAGCTGCTGGGAGCATTGGAGAGACCCTGGGTCCCCCTCCAGGGGGTGACCAAGGCTGAAAAGAGCTGCCTCTCCAAAGATGATGCCCATATACAGTGACTGATCAAAAGCCTGCTCCTCCTACCCCAAACTGAGACAAAGCTGAAGGGCCATCCTGTTCGAGAGCTCGCTGCCAGGCCGAGGCCGCTGCTGTGGTTGTGCTATAGTTAGAATTCCTACCAATGGTCAGTCCTGCCTCCTCCTCGCCCTCGCAGATGTGGACCCGAGCGCACTCCCTAGTAAACTTCCTGCCCAGAAAATTGTCATCTCGGAGTTTGTGTCCACAGAACCAACCTGCTACTCCTACATTTGTGGGGGAAGACAGGAGAGGAGGGGTCATAAGGGTCACCCAGTTGCACACTTGCTCAATTGTGCAACACACACCGCTAGCAGGACATGTAAGAATCTGAGTACTGGTTAACTCTGGGGCGGATAAGAGGATGGTGTGGGGCCTAGAGAAAAATGAAGACTTTCCATGGTCTTTCCTGTTAGTATTTTTGAGATTTGTGTCACGAGCATGTGCTACCTATTGACACAATAAATGGTAAGTAACAATGCCTTTAAAAGTGGAGGCAGAGAGAGTTTCAGTGCACCTAGCATCGGATGACCACCAGCGTTCAGCATGGTTTCTGCCAGGCTGACATTCCGGGTCACCGCACTGAAACCGGAATTCAAGCTGACCCTCTGGCCTGCTGACATTGCAGGGAGGATGTGACTTCTTTTCCATTTTAAACCCTTAGGGACATCTGGGTCCAAGCCTGGCATGGAGGAGAAATGATTCCTACAGGGCATCCCTGACTGTGTGCTCTATGGGGCCATTTGCTGGGGAAGTGGGGGCCTTCAGTGCTGGCCCCGATCCTCAGGACAGAGGACTGGAGGGTGTAGGTAACAGTTTCCTCTGCTCGGGAGAAGTTTGATGACGATGGGCGAACCTGACCACCGGGCCCATTTCTGGGAAGATGTCCAAATGCCTGGCCTCACCCGGCCTTAGCGCTACTGACCACCCGGCTCTTCAATACCACTGGGCAGGGCTGGGTGTGGGTGCTTCTCCAGATGAGCCCTCCACACTGAACTCCGGCCTCCACAGCTAGCCAAGCCAGGCCCTTCCTCACCCCATTTATGAATACAGAATTGAAACATTCCAAATTAAGTCAGAGGTAAATTCCTCAGAACTACTAAGGCAGCCAGAACGTCAGTTGGCAAAGAGGGAAACTGGGAGCGGAGGCACTTCCCAGCTCTTGAAGATCCTCGGGGACCAGTAAACATATGATGCTAGTAGTTCTGGTCCTAACCACACTGTAAAATGCCTTTATGAGGCTTGACTCTTCTCCATATCCTACATCTCTCCTCGTTCCCAGACATTTCCACACCCCTGCCCTCCCCACCCCATTCCTTGGCCAATACTGATTAAACACAGTATTTCCTCCAGTTTCGTTCTGTTGGCAGCCCTGTGGATTATTTGGAGGCACAGTCCGGGCAGTGGAGCGTTGAGATCTATGCTGCCAGGGGAAGTAGTGTTAGCAGTGGAAAGCCGTTCTGGTCGACCCTTGAGAGGCTTCTCCAGCGGGACCCCAGAGCTCAGAAACAGCTGCAGCCCTCCAGCGGGAGGGCCCCTCTACCTTCCCACATTTAGCCCTAGAGCGATTTCTATGAAGCTGAATTGGCAAACGATGGTTAGGGATGATCATAATAAAAATGCAGAGATGTTGTGCCTTCCCAGTGAATGCTGGTTGTGTAACACTTTGTAGAACTATAAAGGATTGCACCAACGTGAAGTACTGTCTGACTCCCTAGGCTGGAGGGTTGTCCACTGTTCATTTTTAGAAATGAACCGAGCCATGTGGGGAACCTGGGTTCTATTTGCAATCGGTCCCACCTCCCGCCTCTCAGGGAAGGACAACTGGAAGCCCATCTCAGTAGTCTTACTACCTCTTGTTTTTGTTACCCCGAAGGAATGTAATTGATGCACATCCTACCAGAATGTCCTTCATGTAGCCAAAACATGGTGGGGATTAGCTGATTCTCTTTTAGTCCTTAAGTAAAGGAACATATGTATGTATGCATGTCTATACACACATATGTGTATATACTAAGTGCACAAGTTGTATGCTTTATGTGTATTTTATTGTATATCAGTTCTACTTCAATAAAGCTAAAATAATAATAAATAACTTTTGTAAGTGCTAAGAAAAAAAGGGTGAGGTTGGATGTCCACTCCCAGAACACCTGGCCAGGCTGTGACGGTCTAACCTCACTGTCCTGTGTTTCCTCCACCCTGACTTGGCCGTGGCTGGGCTCACTTGTGAGCAGCTGGAGTTGGGTTTGACACCTGAGATGAGACCTCTGGTCTGAGCAGCAGCGGTCACAGTCTGGTGGGGAGTCTCTCTTCCTGCCATTTAACCTGACTGGTGACGGACTAATGCTAAGAAATAAGTACAAGGAAAGGCTCGTGGGGTGTCTCAGGCGCTGATGACAGCCGCACAGAAACCTGCTGTGGTTATGGGAAGTCCGACCTGCTCTGCTCCTCCTTGCTTGTTCAGGCCCTGAGCCCACATTACCTCCTTTTATGAGCTTTCATATCCCTCGGAAATGCTCTCCTTTATATTCTCTCCATCTCTTCCCTGGAACATCTCCAGAGGGATTGCATACAAGTTTCTGAGCTTGCAACTTCCTTTGGCTCATAAATCACCTCTTACACACTTATTTTTCCCTTCTCATTGTTCTTTGGTATTAATAGCCCCAAATCCCAGGAGCAGTTTAGAACTGTTCCAACGTTGGTTTGGAAATCAGTTTGGAAGCTAGTGATTGGCTTTGCTCAGATTTCCAATCCTTCTGAGAAGGTCAGTTCCTATTAATTGACCAAATCAGGGATTGGGGGCAGGGTGGTTGGCCTGGTAAGCTTCCCCATCTTCAGAGTCCCATCATTTTCTCTTGAAATGCTAGATGCCTTATCTCAGTGTTTTTCTTTGAACTCTATCTCTAAAATTAAAATGTTAATTCTGGAGAGGGAGGAAAAAACCCTAACACCTTCTGTTGTGTGATCTGGCAGATAATTTAAAAGATAGTTCATCTCAGGATAGGTCAAATTCTATTATGAAAGCAAAAGAACAAACATGAAATCCTGTTGCGTTTCTTAAAACGCTCTTATGTTATTCTGTTTTTTGGAAGTACCTTTCTTCTAAATCAGTTCTGCATCCTCCATGGTCTGCTGGCCTTTTGCAGGGAGAGTGAGAAACTGGGATCTCATCCAAGGCTGGTGAGAAAGGGCTCCCCATCTGGTAGGAGCAGGGACCCTTGCCAGTGCACAGGCCTGCCCCCCATCCCAGCATTTGACAGCTAGAGTATGCATTCAAGGGTGAAGGAAACAGGTTATTGGTTGGGTCTCCTTGGGAAGACAAAGAGAATCCCTTCACACATAGCACATTGACTGAAGAGGTCAGCACCCCAAACCACAGCAGGAAATAGGACTACTGAGGATACACATGCCTAGAAGCTAACACCACACCAGAGAGATTCTGCCAAGGGCACCATGGTTTGGCCAGTAGGCCTTCTAGAGAAAAAAGGCAAGGGCACAGTGCCCACCAGCTCCTCAGTGACCACCAGCCTCCCAGCCTCAGCGCTGGGCTTGCCTGGCACCCTGCAGTCCAGCCTGAACCAGCCTGAGAAGACTATTGAGTTGCAAACCTGAGCCCAAGCTCCACAGGCATGGCTTCCCCTACTCTAGCTCCTTTGTCCTTCATCCTGTCCTCTGACACCAGAGTCAGGTTTCTCGTTTTCCCCACACACAGCTACTTAGGGGTCAGCCCACGGGTACCTGCTGTATGTGTCCCCTGACTGACCCGTAAGCCCATCCCTGTACCCTAGCCACAGGCTCGCATCTCTCAGCCAAGGGCGGGGCTCGGGTATGGTCAGGATGAACGGCTTACTTAGAAGTGGCTCCTTCTCTGGGACATCATCAACATTTCAGGAGGCTTGATAAAGAAAGTCTCCTCCATTTGGGGAGAGAGGCCATTAATCTATTCATTAGTGTTGGACAATGTCTCTTTTGAACCTGATATGCCTAATTGTGGAAGAGAACAAAGCTTAACAATTACAGACAGAGACAGGCAACCAGCATCTGCTCCCATGACGTCAGGATTCCTGCCAGGAGGCTCACAAAGCCCAAAGTGCTCCCTCCCGCCTCTGCCAAGTGGGATCCCTGTTAGGGCAATGTGAGGATAATAAAACACTAACCTTTACACAGTCCTTGCTAGTACTGCCCACCATGCAAAGCATTGTGCCTGCACTGCCTGTCTTTATTCTCACAACAACTCTAAAGAGAATTGAGTATTTTTATCCACACCCTACCAGTGAGGGAACTGAATCTCAAAGTGACAGTGATTTGCCTAGAGGGGTACAGCCAGCAAGCAGCAGATCAGCACCCCCTGGGCCCTGGCCGTCCAGCCCATGCTCCTGTCCACGCTCTGTGTCCATCCTTGCAAAAGTCTGCAGGGGGGCACCTGGGACCCAGCTCTGGGAGGCCAAGGGGCAGCAGCTCTATTCACAAACTTGCACAAGGGCAAACACAATGGGTTGCTTGTTCACATGTTCCTCAGGGAGCACCCCAAACCTGTGCTGGGTGAGATGGGGTGCTGTGGGCTGGCCAGGCAATAAGAAGTCAGAAAAGCCGGCCTGGCTGATATCAAAGCTAAGGCTGAAACCCAGCCCACTGCCTTTAAATCCAAGCGTGCCTTGTAAAAGTTGTCTACAAAGGCTTCTCCACTGGTTTATTGACCATTGCCCAGATTGTTGATCTCTGAATTGCTGGGACATCATTCTGGTCACAGGGGAAGGTCTGCAAAGTAGCTATGACTACGTATGGGCAAGAGGCTCCCCTCTGCTGGGCCTGACCTCACACTCAGGGAGCCCAGGTATCTGGTTCTGAAGAGGAGGTACTGGTATGGGTCTTGAAGCTCAAGCACGTCCTACCTCCCCAGTGTGGTGAGGGTGGGGACTTGCAAGGCCATCCTTCATTGCTGCTACCGGAGGCCACAGCTGGAGCCGGGCCTTTGGCAGTACACTCACCTAGATTCTGCCTGAAGCTGTTCTCGAGAACTCCAGCCTTTCTGCCAGCAGCCAGAGTGCCTGAGGGTCAACGCCTCTGGGAACAGCCCTCAAGGAATGCCAGGCGATGTCTGACAGGAGGTACCACAGAGACAGGTACCTCCAGCTTCTTCACCACCCAGGTAGGATAACTGAGGCACAGTTCATTATCTCACTGAGTGTCCAGGGGACTGACATCCTGTTGCCCATGGGGGGGCCTGCTGATTACCTGCCCTTACTTGGCATCCTTCCCTCCCCTAGGGCTTCCCTCGATCACCTCCCAATAAACTACTCATGATCAAACCCTTGTCTCCAGGTCTGCCTCTGCCCAGAAGTGTCCTCTTCCCAATCCAGCCCCAGAGAGTCTCCTTTATTCCTCATTCTTAGGATGCACAGCAGGCTATGGACAAGACAGGCCTGGATTTGGATTTCAGGGAGGCTCCTCACAGGTCATGTGATTCCAGGCATTACTCTCAGCCTCAGCTTCCTCCCAGGTAAAATGATGGTGAGCACACTGAGGCCATAGATGGGTGCGATGTACATGCGTGACACATTTAGCACTGTACCTAGCACACGGTGAGCACCCACCAAAGAGTAGCGGTCATCCTTATTATTTTTATTTTCTATTAGAATGACACAAGCATTTGTCTTCCCTCTGTCACTCAGCTGTGACTTCCTGAGTATTTCCTCTCTCATTCTCTCCTCACACAGTTGATGTTCCTGCGTCACCTATTCCTGCATGAAGGCAAGGAAGGCTCATCGTCCTGTGATGTAGGCTCGGGGAGAGCCCTAACATGCTCCCTTCCTCGGGGGATGTTTTCTGCTCTTGTTTGCTGCTCTGAGTGAGATTATGGGCCAGAGGAGGCAGCTTTGAGTTACCTCCTAGTCATGATTTCATTCTTCACGTGTTAGACTAACTCAAGAACAATATGTATGTGTATCCATGTCCATGTCCCTCTATGCCAGGTGCACAGCAGGTGATTGATAAATATTTGCCAGTGGCTGAAATGACGTGATCTGAGTATGCCAGGTAGCACCAGGGGGTTGATGGATTCATGCTCTGGTGGCTGGCGGGAGCCAGAGCCTGGGGAGGCTGGTGTTTGGGAGGAAAACTTAACAGAAAGTAGGTGACAGATGGTCACTACTTCGGCAAGTCTGTCCTCCTAGATATGTTTTATGATGTCAGTTTATGTTTAACTTTTCTGGGTGTATAAATAGCTCATATTCAGTTTTCAAACCATAGAGCTTGGAGCTTCTCAGCTTATAAACTTCTGAGTTTTGATGATTCAGCTGTTATGATAACACTGTTGACCCCTTCTTAGCACCAATATTGATTAGCTGAGATTTTAAACACCTGATTAGCAATAATCTCAAGCGCTGCTGTGACTGCCTGCTAGGCTAAGACGTCTAGGATGGAGGGTTGGGGTGCATTTCTTGGCGCTGGGCTATTCCACCTTTGGGTCCTCCCATGGCTGTTGCAACTTGCATGGGGAACAGGACTGGCCTTCACACCCCAGAGATTGAGAAATGGTGCCTGTGCTCAAGAAATTGCTGTCACAAAGCCCACGGGTGAGACGAAGGCCATTCCCCCGCCTTGTCAGAATCCACAGACTAGGAATGCCTGCTCTAAGCCCTGGCTACATGTCAGCATCAGCTAGGAGTTGAGGACAGACCCTGACTAATCAGACCAGGACCTCTGAGCAGGCGCTGTGCATGGGGAGGACATGGGCCCCTGGTACCTGCAGTGTGCAGCCAGGCTTAGCTGAAACCCAGTGCTATAAAGAAGCAGGTGTACCAGGCACATCAGGAAGGGACAGGGAGAAAAAAGAGAAGAGTGATGGAAGTCAGAGAGAATTTTGTAAATGCCTTTGTCTGAGGCCAGTAAGTTTTGGAGAGCCACCTGCTCCTCATTCCCCATGGCATGTGGGACACACCTCGGCACAGCACTTGTTGCCACGCTGAATTGCATCCACTTGCTTTATGTTGCTAACTTAGACCATGACTTCCTTGAGGAAAAGCACCAAATCTGGTTCATCCTTGTGCCTCTGGTGCCCGGCATTGTGTTGGGACAAAGGAGGAGGCAGTGAAGTGTTTGTACAGTGAGTGGTGAATGGACAGGGCTTTCCGGTTGTGGGTGCTCCTGAGGACATTCCGTTTCAGAAAAGATAATGGAAGTGCTTTGCCCGCTCGATAGAACTTTATAAACGGCAGGGGTTTCTATGGCCCTAGTCATTCATTCAAAGGTGTTTCTTTGGTGCTTGTTGTGTGCGCTCGACACCAAGCAGAGGGTTTGCAGGAGGACGCAGAGCCGAAGAGGCTGCAGCACATGTAGACGGGAGCACAAGGCTCCCAGAGGGAAGCACGGGGCATGTCGCGGAGCCAGGGAGGCTGGCAAGAGTTCAGGGGCAAGTGACAGGCCCCAGAGCTGAAATACGGAAGAGGCGAAATACTGTTCCACGTCCTCCTTTTAAGGAGCCACAGAAAACACAGCACCCACTAGAAAGATTCCCTTCCCAAATCATGGTTTTCAAAACCTGCTCTAGGACTGATAGTATATTTCCTGGGAAATTTACTCATGACAAACTTTCCTGTGATTCTGCATGAGCAGGGCATAGGTATAGTTACACTTCCCATCCAAACTCCCCCCTTTGGTCGCTGTGGTCGCCACCCTCTACACTTTTGGTCCTCCAAAACCAGCAAGGGGAGGATGGGAGAACAGCTTCCTTTCCCTTGTAAGCAGCACCTACTATACCCAGATAGCTTACAACTCTCAACAGGGACCCTGAATGATGATTTAGGGTTCC
Source organism: Noctilio leporinus (assembly GCA_004026585.1). Taxonomy (NCBI): domain Eukaryota; kingdom Metazoa; phylum Chordata; class Mammalia; order Chiroptera; family Noctilionidae; genus Noctilio; species Noctilio leporinus. The sequence continues at coordinate 56,575 of PVIW01003843.1, read as the reverse complement.
TGTCCCTAAATTACCCTTCCCTGATTTCCAGAACGGGCTTCTATGAGAAATCAAGTCTCTTCCTGGATCTTCCCAGAGTAAGGGCCCCGGTTTCCCACCATGGCTGCAGGCTGGTCCCTGCTACCAAAAGTTCCCTAGGACTACGGGAAAACATCTGAGGAGCAGAGGGGTGCAGGCCAGGAGCAACTGGAATTGGGTTTCAATCCTCATTTACAGCCTACTGAGTCTTTCCTGAACACAAGCTCTTTATGTGAAGGATATCTGAAGATAGGTGATCACTGAAAAACCACACCACTATTTTCTGGTCTAAAATGCACAGGATACTGAAACTAGTCCTTGACTAAACAGAGAAGGTTGCTTCTCGGTAGTTCAGTGCACTTAAATATGGAGTCTTGCCAGGTTCCTGGGGTCTCGTGTTACAGGTGGCACCCTGGGGTAGAGGGGATAGGAGAGTGAGCCAGGGTCGCAGTGAAATGGTGGCAGAGCAGTGCAAAGGTCTCTGTGTCCTGGATGTCCCAAGGAAGGACCTGTGTCACCTATAGTTAACTTCTGTGCCCAGTTCATGGTGCAGGAACTTTCCGCACCTGCTGAGTCCACAGAGCTAGCCCCGCAGTGGGCTGAGGCACTCTGTGTTTTTACAGTGTATCCATGCCACAGGTGGAGAGAAAAGGACCCCAATAACCAGTGGCTGCACCACACTGCCTCAGGATCTACAGTGCCTGTTGGTAGGACCCCAGTGGACTCGCTGGAGCTGCACTGTCGCAGACATGGAATGAACATCAATAGTTCCCAGAACAGAAAGAGTCTGGTGTCACAGAGAAGCTTTCTTCTTCCTCCCAATATGAGCTGCAGGCTCTCTGGGGGCTGCAGCGGCTGCTTCTGCAGCTGAATCTCTACATAAACAAATAAATACTGCCTACCTCCTCCATGAAGAAGTTGAAGAAGTGAGTGGTGCCTCCGAAGGGCTGAGCTGAGCTGGAGGCCAGGCGGCTGCAAGAAACCGGATTTCGTGAGCTGCTGGTGTGAAATGAACATCGGAAGGAATGCTCAGCTTCTCTAGAGACTAGAAAAAGGCAACTTGAAACAAGCAAAGACATTACCTTCCTCCCAGCATACTGACAAAAATGAAAAAGCTTGCTAGTACCCTGAATAGCTGGGATGTGTCAAGTGGACACAGGTACACTTTAAGCAGAAGGTGACTAGAATTACTGTCTTTGGAGGGGCCACCACCTGTGGAAACATAAATGCACTTACTGTTCATTGGAGCGAGTCCACTTTTGGGCACCTGTCTTGGAGAATGTTCACTGCAACCTGTAAAGTTGAAAACAGATAAATGAAATGCCCATCAGGAGAGAGCAGGATGTGACGGTCCTGTGGTGTCTTCACACTGCCACGTGCAGCTGTGGAAAAGGCTGAGGCAAGTCTCCAGGATGATGTAGAAAAAAGGGTCAGGGTTCATTTTGAAGTGAAAAGAGCAAGGTGATGTTGTGACACAATGAGTGACGCAGGACTCATCATTGCTTCTACATTAACATATATCTGTGTGCCCACAGAAGCGGCCCCGGGCAGATACCCATTGGGAAGACGGTGACACTGTTGACTTCATGTACTCATGGGCTGTTGCCATTTTTACTAGAAGGCTGTGTCTCCTGTGGGATTTCATGCCTAAAAGGTGGCACTTCAACTTGCCTTGGACAGAAGCATTGCAGCCTGCTCCCTTTCCCCAAGTCTGCCCGCTCAGAACAGGTAACCATGGCAACGAGACTCCCAATGGGGACACATTGTAGGACTGTCCCCAGGACACAGCTCTCATTCCCAGCCTTGTCCCTGATGTATTAAAGGCAAGTCAACCTTTGGCCATTTAGAGCAGCTCACGGCCACCTAGGCAGAGGTGGTATTGCTTTTTCTCCCAACACGCATGCCCACGTGATGAGGGAGCAGCCTGTTTCTGGAGACAGGGACATCCAATACAGGGAGGTGACTCCCGGGGGCGGGGGGGCTCTCCCCAAAGAAAACAGCTTGGGTGGGGATTTGGGCCAGGGGCACATCTGCACTTCACAGAACCCATTTCTGTTAGACTGACCCCGAGACTCCTTCTTGGGGGACAGTCTGGCTATGGGACTGGCAGAGCGAGGGGCATTCCAGGCTCCAAACCTCAGAGCTCAGGCTCACTGCTCCAGGTTCTCCCCAACATGGCTCATACTGTAGCAACAAACAACCGCTCCGGGGCACGTGCTTGCCCCAGGCACTCGTCCGAGTCCCTGCTGCTAAGTGTGGTCCAAGGGCTGCAAGCATCAGCATCATGGGGAGCATGTTAGGGATGTGGGCTCTCAGGCCCCCTCACGGGAGCCAGGTGATGCCTGTAACGGTACAGGCTGAGAGGCACTGTCCTCCGGACACGGATTTATGAACTCGGTTAATCCCTCAACAACCTCCTGAGTCCTATTACTAGCATCTCCATTATGTCTATGAAGCTTTGGTGGCCTGTCTTATTTAGGTCACTTGGCTAGTAATTCCTACAGGTAGAATTCTGCCTGTGGAGCCTGCACTACTGACCACAGCACAATGTTGACTGTAAGGGGCGTGGACACCAACTTTTAACCTTACATCTAACCAAGTAGCAGAGGGTTTTGGACCCCCATGAGTCAACCTCACCCAGACTGGCCCGAAGAAAGACCATGCCTTTCAAAATCACAAGATGGAAGAACAGAGGAACAACTGCTGGGGGCTAGGGATGGAGTTGGGTGGGAGTGGAGGGTGGGACTGTGGTGATAGACTGTTCTGTAGCTCGACTGCCATCATCATATCCTGGTTGGGGTATTTTACTATGGTTTTGCAAGATGTTACCACTGCGGGAAACTGGGTTAAGGGCTCAGAATCCTGGCTTATAACACACACACACACACACACCCTTCCCATAAACACAGTCTGTGAGTCATTCCAGGTAATAAAGCAGTATTGAGGGTAAACAACATCACCTGAGGGCTCCAAAGTGGGAAAACCATTCCTGGCTTGCAGCAGGATGGGAAGAGCATCCCCTTGGCTGGGGTTGACTTCTAAGAACAAAGAGCGAAACCAGAATCCTGCTCCTCAAAGAACGTCTTAGGAAGGGAATTATCTGGTTGTTACAGTGCAGACAGAGTAACACCAGTTAACAATCTGCAAAAACACCTGGCCAGTGGTGACCCCCAAAGTGCGTGTGTGTGTGTGTATGAGATACTTGCTGCATCTTATATTCTGATTGAAGCCAGTGGTTGGTTCAAGTTACCTGAATCAGGTGTTTCAGTAAGACTGGAAGGCTCTGCAGTGAAGACAGGGCTCCACGGGAGGTTGGTCCATCAGGCTAGGGCAGTCCTCCAGCTGACTGTTGCCGCTGCAGCCTGCTTGTGGCAACAACCAGCAGGCAGGGGTCCAGGCCATGTACACAGTCCACAGCTCTTTGTTCAGAACTCAGTAGGGCCTGTTGGGCTACAGGGAGCTCCAAAATGAGGACTGAGAGTCTCCATCTGGGCACTACCCACTCCCAGTCATGGCACCCCAGTCTGTTCTGGCTGGCCACAGTGGTCTCACCAGAAGCCAGCACCACAATTGTCACAGACATCCCGATACAGAAACCTGCATATGAGACCCCAGGAAGCCACCACATCACTCCTGTGCTTTGTGCAACTGAAAAGGTGGGCCTTCGTGTGTGCCACTGCCAGGCACCCTGGGAGAAGCCCTGCCCTGCTGGGCCCTCGGACTGGGGTCTTTGTGCTATGGCAGTCAGGAGGCCAGTATTAGCTTTTCTTCTTCCAGCCCTTCTCTTTCTATTTATGTGTCTCCTTTTCCTTCTGATCTCATTGGAAGATGCTGTTTAGCTGAAGGTTTTAGTAATTCCATCCCCACCACTGGGAACATCCAGAAGGCTGACTGATATGCTCCTGATGAGATTCACCACAGCCACCATCTGGTCTTCACAGGGGACGTAAACTCCACCCCAGTGGCCTGACGTCTCCAGGAGCACGTGCCCCTGGCACCAGGCACTGTGTCATCTCTGTCCCGCATCACCTGTCCTCAGCCAGCACACTCTACTCCCCAGCCGGTTTTGCATTCTTCTAGCATAGGACCTCCTGTCTGGCTTCCTGCTTATTCTCTGTACGCAGCCCACTCAAATGTGAATTAATGCAGAAAGCAGGGATTTCAGTCTGGTTTGTTCATCAATTCTCAGAACATGGTCCTTGGTACCTAGTATCTACTCAATCACAGTTCTTGGAAGACTAACAATCTAACACTGGGTCTCAGAGCTGAGGTTCGGTCCTGCTCCTCTTGCTTGTAGCTCTGCTCTTTGATCGTGGCTTCCATGGCCCACTGGGCCATTCAGGAGAAATTCCTCCTCTTTTTCTCCGGAGCCCAAAGACCTCATCTCTTCCCAGCCTGTGCCATCCCCATGTTCATCCCAGTTCATGGAGCAGGAACAGACATGCAGCCTATGGCTAAGTCCATACAAGCTGGAGCCAGTCAGGAAGTCTGAAAGATGGCAAGACATGCAGCCCTCCTGCCAAGGGCAAATGAGAGATCATGGGTGAGACATTCAAGGCTGAAACTTTCTGGAAAGAGCACCAAGAAGACAAAGACCAAAACTCAGAGTTATACACTCACAGAGCCCGAGGCTAAGTAAATTAATATCACAACACTATTCTCTGTGTATACAAGGGATAAGGACACTGACTGGTGGTTTTCTTTATCCCAAAGCTCATGCCCTGATTCTGGCTTTCACACACCATAAAAGCATCAAGGAGTCTGCATTTCACAAATGTTTGACTTTTAGACGTCTTACGTTTCCCACAGTGAACCCTGCTTTGTCGGCGTTCTGAGAAATACCCTTGGTCAAACCTGGGTCTCAGTTTGGTCTCTACAGTGGAAGAGTCAACTAAAATTAAACTTTGTACGTTGAATGTTGGCTGCAAAGTTTAACCAGCCTTGGTCACCTGCTCATATAATGTAGCTTTGCTTAGTGAATAGTGACAGAAATAGCAGGATTGGGCAACAGAAGGAAAGTGGCTGGTCCCAGCCTCACCTTTGCAACACACCTCCTCTGAAAGGGGCATTTCCTACCAAATTGACTGCACATACTCCATGAGCAGGGGCTGCACTGGGGCCTGGGGGAAGGTGGAGCGTGGACGTGTCTCAGGGACCCTGACGTGGAGGATGTCTGACCTGCCTAGGGCTACTGTAATAATGTGTCGCACACTGGGTGGCTTAAAACGACGAAAATGTATTGTCTCACTATTCTGGAGGCTGGAAGTAGGAAGTCTGAAATCATGGTGCTGGCGGGCCCATGTTCCCTGTGAAAATGCTGGCGGGCCCATGTTCCCTGTGAAATCCGTAGGGAAATCCTTCCTGCCTCTTGCTCACTTCTGCAGGTTTGCTGGTAGTAGCCATCTTTGCTGTCCCTTGGCTTGCAGCTGCCTAACTCCAATCTCTGTCTTTGTCTTCGTCATCACATGGCTTTCTCCCCTGTGTCTCTTTTTTCTTCTAGAGACCCACCCTACTCCAGTATAACTTCATCTTAATTTATCTGACTTCATCTGCAATGACCCCATTTCCAAATAAGGTCATGACACCATTCAACCCATAACAGAGACAGGACAGCCTCAGAACTAGAAGATGGTAGCCCAAGGGTTCCACGACTGGAAAGGCCCAGTGTCCTGGGAGTACGTCAGGACGATAGCAGACCTCTGAAACAGCTGGGGGTGGGTGAGGTGGCTGGAGCCAGGACCCAGTACCCTCGGCCTTAGCAATAGTCAGATGTGCAGCTGGGCACAGAATGAGCAATGCTGCACGACCCAGGGTCCGCAGGCTTGGATACAAGGTGGCAAGTGTGGTCCCGAGAGCTTTCACAGCCCAGGGCAGGGGGCAGACAGGGCAGGAGCCCTAACATGACCCAAGATCAAATCACCCAACACCAGGCCCCAGCATTAAAGTCAAGATTATTTTGACTTAGGAAAAATTAGTCTAAACGCAGTTCTTAAACCAAGCTAACACAGTGGTTGCAAATTCATAGTGAATTTTCAAATTCATAGGCTATAAGCACATTCCTTCACCTACAGTCATGCTCATTTCCATTCACTACACAGACCAGCCCTCAGGACACAGAACACGTGCATCACCGTGGCAAACGAGGTCAATAATGACAGAAAGAGGCCAAATGTGGATGTGGACAGGGAATAATGATGAACCCGGAGAAAACAGAGTTGGTCCAGATCCCTCCCCTCCAAGTCCTTGCAAAAAATAAATAAATAAATAAATAAATAAATAAAATAAAATAAAACTCCACATCTGATCCCGGAGCAGTAACAGAACAGCCATGCCAAACTTCACAGCCGTGGGAAGGACGTAGGAGGCGGCGCAATCTGTGGACAACGCTTCTCGGCTGGAATTCTTGAATGCTTGTAGAGTTCAGGCCAAAATGCTCTGGAAACCAAGTCCTGTGGAAAATGCAAACTTTATGAATTGCACATGTAGCCACAAAGGCAGCTCTGCAGCTCTGAGTCAAAAGGTTTGCACAGAAATCTGTCCCCGAGTTGAAGACCACACCTTGGGTCCCAGAGAGGCTCGGGCCTCACTCAGCCGGTGCTCTTGACAAGCTTCTGAAAATACAAGCGGAGATCTGCGACAGACTAAGGGCCCACTTACCCTTGCCCAAGGGTGTATGCCTGGAGAAGGAGCACCCATTGGGGAAGTATTTCCTTTCTCAGCTACTTACCCTTTGTTCCTCCCTTTCTCACCCTCGAGGCAGGGGTCACAGTAGAAATGACCTTGAGGGGTAGCTGTGATAGGAGTTAATACGTGTGAGGCTCCAAGAAAATACCCGACCCATTGGAATAGCCAATATAAATCCTCACCTGCAGCAAGCACACCAGCTAAGCTGAAGTTCCAGGATCTCTAAGTTACAGCTCTTCTAGCACGCCTCCTAAATTTTCATATTTTACTTTATAGATCTCGGATTTCCTTCCCACTTTGTCTCCTGACAACCTGGAGAGCTTCCCGCTCACTGTCACAAGATCAAAGGACAGGAAAGGCCCTTCCTGGTCCCTGAGCTTCCACCCCTGCCCCAAGGCAGAGCTCTGTTCACACCGACTCCGACAGATGGTTGTCGTTTCCAGACAGGAAATATTTATCGAGCGTGCACTCTGGGCCAAGCCCTGTGCTCAGTACTGCTAGGGACGCAGGCAAGAATGGGGCTGGCTGAGTTCCCGAGGTCTCTGTGACTGGACTGGAGACTCAGACAGGACTGGAGGCTGCAGTCCGGGTGCAGAGTGTCTTCTTCTCAGGGAAATCTCCGTTTTTACTCTTAAGGCCTTCAGTTGATTGGGCAAGGCTTACCCACACTGTCAAAGGTAATCTCCTTTACTAACTGTTGATGGTAACTACATCTAGATTAGTGTCAGATTAGGTAAGTGGTTACCGCAACATAACCAAGTTGGCACAGACAATTAATTAATCATCATAAGCAGGTTCCTTCATCCTTGCTCTCCCCATGTCACGTCTGGCTTCTCTTCTGGCCCTCCAGCTCTGTGACCTATAGCATCTCCAATCCCACCCTGAGATGCAGAGAAAATAGCTTTTCATGGGCAACTGACTATACCAGCTTCCATAATTGCATTTACTCTTCACCCCCCAAATGAACCTTCCATTCCATCTCACACCTTATGGAGGAACTTTGTGTCTTGTCTCCCCATCCAATTTATTCCATTTCTGTGTCCTTGGGTGCCATCCATAGCACTCAGGGAGGTGCCACACCTCCACTCCCACTTCGGAGTGGTCTGGGAGGGTGTCAGTCATCCCTGTACAGGTGCCTTGCCAGGAGAATTCCACTACAACACAGCTAGAGAAGGTGCCAGGGGAAGGTGCCAGCCACTAGGCACTTCTGGCTGCAGGAACCAGCACCCAAGAAGCCAGCCTCTGCAGGGGTGAGTGCTGCAGAAATTGCAACCTTCAGGGCCCACTCATGGAGATGCCTGGAGCCAGGAGGAAACCTCTTCCCCTCCACGTCCCTTCAGGGTTCTCTAGCCATCAGACTCAACATGATGCCAGCTGGCAAAGAAAAGTGTTTGCCAAGTCCAAGCTCACCTCTATTCTGGCAGAGTGGCAAGGAAGGGTGAATTTGCAACTGAGCAACGATATAATTAATGCCTAGCACAGTCCACTCCTGTGGCCACTGGGTCTCCATCTGCACTTTCGCACACACTTGAACTTCTATATAACCATAGAATAAGACTATATTTCCACCTAGTAAGATATGGCCTTTCTTCTTCTAAGTGAATAATTTCTCACACCATCCTGAATAAAGAGACACATGGTCTTAACAGCCATTATATCTAGCACTATAGCTACATTAATTACTCCCCAAATCTATCACACATCCAGTGAATAATTTGTTACCTAAAGACGAAATGTAAAGTTAACTTCCAACAAATGCACAGAGAATAAAAATAGAAAGGAGAATTAGTCAGCATGTACACATTAATACATGCCTAAAATAAATGAGAAGAACACGCAGCTAGCACAGGCCTCTCCTCTGTACTTGGCCTTGAGGCCACAGTGGGAATCTATGGCGTCCTTCCTCCACTGCCAGTCCTGTGCCGCCCGACCTCAGTCGGGACCTCAGCTGGCTGGGGCTTCTCACCTGGTGGAGTGACAAAGTGTTCCTGAAGCCAGAGTCCTCGGTCACCTGCCTGTTTTTGGGTTGCTGTAGTTTTTGACATGCCTGTACTCTGGGCATGGAAGTGCACCATTGTCCCCTAGGGCCCAGATATAGTCTTCCTGCCCTCCACGGTGAGCTGCAACCCAATTAATTATCCTTGGTAATTAGCATCAGTCACTGCAGCCGGCAGAGTCTCATTTTTCACTTCATGGAATCAAGGTTGAAGCCCCTGATTGAAAGGTTCCCCACTCAGCGACTGAAACCGACAAACTGGCAGAGTTCAAGGATACCTGGCCAGGAGGTGAACACTCTGCGCCTGGATTATTGGGCACAACAGGAAGAGATGCAACTCCTCTTCATACCCTTGGTTCCCAGACACATGTATTCTGGCTGTGGGGAGAGAGCACCATGTTATGGTTTTGGATACAAAGCATATACTATGTCCTAGGAAAACTTTCAGGATGTTGTCTCCCAGAAGGTGCTGCAACTGAGTCCCCTGGTCCCTGCAATGTCCTCTATTGACAAGGCTTAGCAGCAGTGTACCTGCTGACAGAGGAGAAATATTTAGAGAGCCCACCTCCATTTTCACAGGCAAACAGGGTGGGATTGGAGCTGATCGACAATCAATTGAGAAGTGGCATGGGGGGGCGGGGTGCTAGAAGGTGGGGGTCAGAGAGAGAGGTAGGGAGCAGATCACCTCCTGCCAGTACACTATTCTGTATTACACTGAGCGGATACAGCTCTTCATTGGGAGAGGGGCCTAGAGTACCAGGAAAGACTGCCTGTGAAGGCAGACAGTGAACTCCTCCACCTCAGAAAGATGATGGGTTCAACCCAAGGGGCAGAGGCTGGCTGAGTGTTCTCAGTTCTGTTTACCGCTAAGCTCAACACCACGTGGCAAAGCAAATCCTGGGGTCTGGTGCTGAGCTGAGCACCTTCTCTCACTTCCCCAGGACCTGGTCAGGGCCAGGCTAACAGTAGGTGCTTAACAGCAATCAGTGTCTTTGACTGGAAGAGTCTGCCAGCTACGCTCCCTCAGAATCTGCTGCACTTGAGCCCTAGGGTCATCTTTTGCTCTGTAGCCTTCCTTCTCCAAGCCTGCAGCCTCCCAGGACCCCCCAGTCTTCCTGTGAACTCACTGTGGGTCTGGAGGCTCCTCCCACTCATGGCAAACCATCAGTCTCCCCGCAGCTCTGAGTGCTTGGATACTGGCACAGTCCCTCCATCCTCGTGGCTGTGGGACCTTGGCGTACTGGTAATGGAGAGGGGAGGGAGGGGAGAAGTGGTTCTTGACCTACCTTGGCGCTGGTTCACTATTTTGTTTCTCTGACTTTACCCTTTGTAAGCCAGGCTTTTAGAAAGAGAAATAGAAAAGGAAACAGCCCTCTGGGACCTCTGGGACTTAGGATTCAAGAAAGGAGTGGTTCTATCTGGCCACTATCCTCTCAGTCATCATATCTCCAAGTGTTGGCCTTGATTTCATAAACCTCTCAGTTTAGGGCTCACTAAGTGAAAAATGTCTTAGACAAAGAACATTTCAAGAGATTCATAGCCTTTTCCAGCGTTCTGGGGACCCTGGGTGAACTGCTTATAAGTGCTTTCTTCTTTTCCTACCCCTTGGTTTCTCTGTTTGGTTCACCCCTCACCTCCTCTAGAGAAGTCAGATCACACACATGCCAACTCCCTGCCTACATGGCCTGTCATCCTTGCAGCCTGACCTCCAGAGGAGGGGCTGGGATCTCCTCTGGGGAGCTTACCATCCCAGCCGGTGGGGCAGAGTAACTGGGGCAGCATCTGCTGCAGGTCTATGGCCCTGCTTCTCAAACTCAAATGCACATTGGGATCTTACTAAAATGCAGATCCTGATTCAGATGATTTAGGGAAGATCCAGGGAATTGCATTTCTACCAACCCCAAGTGAGGCCAAAACTGTCAAAACATGGATCACACTTTGAGTAGCAAGGGTCCGCACTGTGTGGCTTGGACAACCAAGCGGACAGAGGAACTCACAAGTTCAGAGGACAAAGGCCTAGAAAGGTCTAGGATATTGGACAAAGCTTCACAGAGTTGCTGGTACTGGAGCTGGGTCTTAGTACCCAGGAAGTTTGGGAGGATGGTGCACCCAGCAGCCTGAAAAAGAGGCAGCACCTCATTTCCTCCTGCTACAACCACTGTTCAGAGAGTCCTGCCCTCTGACCCATCCACACCCTCCTTCTGCTCAGTAGACTCTATTTCCAGGGGTTGGTTTCAGGCTGTGTGTCACACAGTCAAGTTCTCCTTCCCACTCTGGTTCTTTCACTGACCCCTGAGGGCAGGAGAAGGATACTTTGGTGGGAACTCTTGCCTACCCTCTCCTCAAACAATCCTGGGCCAGCTGGAACAATGGGACGACAGGAAATATGAGTCATCGCAAGGAAAGGACACACAATGAGAACAGCCTCTGACAATGACTGGCAGGGCAAGTGGGTGGGGGTAAGAAAGGCCCCATGAATTCACTCTATGTTTGAGTGAGCTCTGGGGAGCCATGATTTTCAGCTCTTTAGTCAAGAGTTTGGCATTTAGCTGCATGGATGTCATGCTTATCTGAGTGGGCAAGGCTCGTCCACTCCTAGGACACCAACGATGTACAACCAGTTCTCTTTTCACTCTGCCCACATACCCATCTACTCCCCAGGCATCTCCCCCTGCCCCCAACACACACTTGGGACGCACAGCCAAGAGAACCCAACATGGGCGTCCTTGAAGCCACAGCCCCTTCTCATTCAACATCCCCCACACCCCAGCCCAGACCTTCTGGCTTTAGAGTCTTAGTCCCAAGCTGTTGTGTCTGCTGGGGATTCCCTGTCCCCACTGGATCCTCCCCACCCTTCTGGTCTCAGAGTAAATTCACCTCCATGGAGAGGTCTTCTCTGACTGCTGCGCCTGAGTCAACCCTCCATCATTATGGATGCCACTTGTTGTCTCTCTCTCATCTGAGGTTCACCTGCTTAGGTCCTTCCTCCTGGCAGCTCCAGCCACCATTAGGCCAGGCACCAGCACTGTGCCCTGCAGACATGCCACACACACTCAGGGAAGGAACGAATGATGTGCTGTGGGCTTGTGTCCTTCTTCCAAGGGGTTCCCCAGCCAACGGACACCAGACTGACCATTTATAGTAATTTCCTTTTAAATCTGTGCTGTTAGCAGATTCTTTCTTTGTCCTAAAGCAGCATAATCTCAGGAACCTGAGGCCCTCCACCTAGTGGCTCCTGAGGGTGCACAGGTTGCCAGACACCCAGGGTGAGGGCCAGTCAGGGGCCAGAGCTCGCACCCATGGCCTTGGCCCCATTTGCCCCAAAAGTGGTTAGCTGAGGCCTTGCCACCCAGTTATTTGGCACTGAACAGAGTTCAAAGCTGGCCACAAGGGTCCAAATGAATCTCTCCAAGGGGAGCCAGGAGGCCAGGGCTGCAGACCCCACTCCCTTTTTCCTGGGAAAGAGCTGAGGATGGCAAAGGAGGCATCCAGGCTGCTGTTCTGTCCCGCTCTAGGCCCCAGCGCCTCGGCCCTGGGCAGCCCGGATGGCGCCTTTGCGTCTTCCTCCTTTCCTGCTCTCACTGCAGTCCCTGCCCACAGGCACCAGCAGAAAGGGGCTCCTGAGGAGTCTTTCCATTCTCTCCACTTTTGCCTGTATTTAAACTTACTAAAAGAATGCATCTTACACATTTACAAGCAGTCATATTCCCCCATGGATTTCAAATAAACTTTCCTATAAATCAGTCAACTTCAAAGTCTCTATCCCCACAAGAATCGTAAACCCTCAACGCTGGTCAATCCTTTAAGATCCCAATGTCCTTGTTCTATGGCTAGAGAAACTGAGGCCCCAGGATAGCAGAAACCTTCCCAAATTCACAGGGCCCTTGGTGGCATATCTGGGGCCCGAGCATAGGACTCTTGCCTCCAGGGCCCCGTGTCCCAGCCTCCCATGTGGGAAAAATCTGAACTAACCACCATGCTGCCTCCCAGGCATGTGGTTCCAGTTTTTAAGAGAACAAATTGACTTGAGGTTTCAAAATATTAATGTGCTTAGGGGTTGGAGAAGGAATGTGTGTTAAATGCACATTCTTGGTCATCAGCCAACCCCAGCACCCAGCAGACTGGCTGCCTGAGCTGAGGGCCCTTGGACTCAGAACCACGGCATCTGCTGCGTAGCTCCAAGGTTTTCAGCTTGGTTCTACATAAAAGTGCTAGGCCAGAGCCCTGGCTGGAGTGTCATCCCACCAACTGAAACGCTATGGGTTCAATTCCTGGTCAGACATGCATGACCTTCAGTCCAGGTGTGTACAGGAGTCAACCAATTGATACATCTCTCTTACATCGATGTTTTGCTCTCTTCCTTCTTATCTCTAAAAAGTAATGAAAAAAAAAATGTCCTCAGATGAAGATTTAAAGACATTATTAAAAAAAAAAAAAAAAAAAGTGCCGGCCTGCGGCCTGAGAGGCAGCCCCAAGAGTGGCACTGAAAAAAGGATGCCAAGGACCTGTCCTCTCCAGCCAGTGCAGTGGCCAAGAGTCAAACTCTTTACCAATGGGTTGGGGACCATCTGCCCTTCACAAATGCCTCCGTGGATCCAGAAATAGACATCACTGCCAAAGTGCCTCATCTCAGGCTGTTGACCATCTCCGAGAGGCCTCAGAACCCTCAACCCTCTACAGGGCCTGAAGCCAGAGAGAAAGGGTCTAGCATGAGGCCAGAAGGTGTGGCCATGAGGGCCCAAGCCCTTTGGGCAGCCACCCACCCCAATTCATAGGCCCTGACAGGAAATTGTGCAAGGCTCTGTCAGAACCTCTCCAGTGGGACTTCCTAGTGGGGCTCCCATGGGCCAAGGCCTATGCTCCAAGGAGTCAGGTTTCAGCAAAAGCTGGGGGTGGGGGATCCTGGCACAGGCCTGTTTTGCAGAGCACACCGGACCCTGTGCTGGTTTGGGATGGGGCAGAGGGTCAAGGTTGGCCCAGGAGCCTCTGGAAACCAGGTGACCCCTTGCCAGCTATGCACTCAATGCAAAGACTTCTTGGCCCTCCCCTGCCTTTGTGCTCCAAAGCCTAGAACATCCCCTCCGCACATGTCCTAGGCTCTGTCCCCTACAAGCTGGAGCAGGAGGGAGAGCAGTGAGGATGGTTGACACTCCAAGGTCTGACAACCTGAGCCCTAATGGTCTCCCAAATCACAGAGGTTTTCGGCGAGATGTTGTTAGAGCGAAGTCATTGATTGCATTCCCACACTGGTTGTTCCTGGCTCTCTGGGTGACTGTACTGCTCTTGAGAAAGAGAGGATGCTGCTGTTAATCTCAGGGGGCCACGGACCAACAGGAGAAGCCTAATAGAAATAAGTTTAAGTGTGATGTAGCACCTTGAATGGTATCATGAAACAGAAAGGGCATCATTAGGGTCAAATGGATACTAGAAATATCAGAGGGCCCCTTTGAAAAGTATATGGTTGTGTAATCATTATGCTATACACCTGAAAACTGATACAAAATAATATAGAATATAAATTATAGTAAAAATACATTAGATAACTCATTAATTATCAAATACTAATAAATGCATGCGTTGGCTGAGAGAAAAGGGCAGTGGTAGAAAAACTAGAAGACGCCAAATAAAACCTTGAGTTTAGTTAATAGTAATGTGTCAGTGTTGCTTCCTAAGTCTTAATAACTGTACCATTATTATGTAAGGTGTTAACATGGGGGGAAGAGGGTGAGGGGTATATGGGAACTCTCCACACTACATAAATCTAAAATTATTCCAAAATAAAACATTTACTTTAAAAAAATGACCTCTGGTTCTGCAATAACTGTATCTGTCCAGGACTCTGGGCTTCCCATGCATTGTCTCATTTTTAATCTTTTCAAAACTTTATGGGGGCTACAATTATCATCAGCATTATACAGCCAAGGAAACTGAGGCCAGAGTGGCAGACAGCCTGCGTCTAGGCCGGCAGCAGGTGAAGAGAGGCACAGGGACAAGGCAGCCACCTGTACAACCCCGTGTGTAGAAGGGCAGTTGGATTAACTCACTAAATAGAAATCCAAATCCAAGGAAATGTGAGTGATTTGCCACAAGGCCCCTGAAACTCTTACCGGGCCTTCTAAACTCCAATCAGAGCTCGTCAGGAGGGGCGCTTCCTCCCTGCAGCTCGCAAACCCCTCTGCGGGGAAATTAAATTCCTTCCTTCTCCCTCCTCAGAGCCGTAGTTCTCAGAAGCCGACCAAGGGAAAATTCTTTCTTCCTTCTTTCTTCAAGATGGAAAATACTTCCTGGGGCCTTCTACACAAATAGAAAATTTGCAGCTACTCCCAAGTATACCATTAAGCCTGAGGCCTTCCGTCCATCTCCCTGCCCATTGGTGTGCTCATCGCCCTTGCCCTCCTCACTCTACCCTTAACCCTGAACTTCACTGCCAGGAATTGCTGTTCAAGTCATGAGATGAGGGGGAAGGAGAAGTTCAAGCCCCCTCCCCACCCAGCCTGTTAGCCAACATGGGCAGAGAATAGATCACCGTCCTGGGGTTTTCTGTGCTCTACCTAGGGCTGGAAATAAGCCTTCTTGGCAGCTACTGGGCAAAGAGGTGCAGCTGAAGAACAGACAAACCCAGAGTGGGAAGAAGGGGCTTTCTTTGTGGGGATCAATGGTCTCTGCCCTACCCTGCCCTCAATTTCAGTTGTGAGCAAGAGGGACCAGGCTGGCCTGCTCTTCCTAAAATTACTTCCCTAATTAGAGTTAGGATCACAGACAGACCTGACAGAACTCAGGGGAGTTGGGGCAACTGTGTCATAGCAATCCAGGATGAATTTGAACTCAACCTCTGTGTCAGACTTTGCTCCTAGCAACTGAATCAACCTCATTAGGAAAAGTTCCCCATTGCATCCTCAAAGTTTTAACCACTTCCTAGTGGTGACTCCTGTGAGCAAGGCCACAGCTGAGATGTTGATAGTCACTTGGGGGTATTTCAGGCTCAGTGAATAATTACGTGAACAAAATAACACAACATGGTTGCCAACAGCTATTAGACCTGTGAAAAATAACAGTGGAAAACTCAGTTGACTGGCTATCAAAGGGCCCTTATGGAAAGAAGGAAACCAGCTGCGGCTTCACATCTGCAAACTCAAAACCCAATGTGAAGAAAGCAAAGAACCAAAGAGAAAACCATCCACAAGTGCTTACCCACGGAGTTACGCCAAGGCTCCCGTTTGCCACTTAACTGGCCGAGAGTTGGTGTCATTCCAAACTGACATGCACCTGGGCGTTGCAGAGACCTTGGCTGCTTTGAAATGGTGACAGCAAGAGATAAGGAAATTCATCCCAACTGCCTTCAAATGTAAGTTATTCCCTTTCACAGACTGCACTCTGGGGAGCAAGCACCTCCCTGAGGGTATTCCTAGGCCTTTCTGCCAACAGTTATGGCAATGGGAGGCCCTGGAGGAAGGTACCTCCCTACAGGTAAAATCAGCGCTAGGCAGCCTCCCAGGCAAGCTGGCCTCCCAGGAGTGAGGATGACCAGGAAAACAATCTTCGCTTCATTCTCTAATCTCCTGGGAAATACGTCATGTGCTTGGCAAAGAGCATGGCTTTGGAATCGTTTAGACCTGGGTCTGACTTGTAGCTCTATCATTTTTTAGTTGGGTGGCCTTGAGGTGATGACTTAACCTCTCTGAGATTTGGCATCCTCATCTGCTTTGCAGGGCCATGGTAATAACTAGAGGTAATGAACACAGAATCTCCAGCATGGTGGCAGCTAAAGAGATGCTCAGAAGAAATGTTGGCTTTTTCATGAATATCATAAGATGGCACTGCCCCACGCAGGCTAACCACCTATATACCGGGAGTTTATCAGAAGTCTCCACCAACCCCAAATCTTCACCACTCTCACTGTCTGCTTCACGGAGTTACAGCCCGGAACCTCAGCTGTCTGATTCATCTTCCACCGCCTTCTCTCCAAACCAGAGACCACACCAGGCTTCTAGACATACCCTGCTCTGCCCTAACGCTATGACACCTTTGTTAAGGCTGGCCCTCTGCTGGGGGAGGTTGTTCTCCCCATCTGCACTTGTTAAAATTCCACTGGTCTTCCAATTCTGTCTCATGAGTGGTTTCTGAAGAGCCTTCCTTAATCTCTTTATCAGAATAACCACCTTTGCCTTCCACAGCATGGTGGTATGTGTACTATCAATTGCTTATCAAAAAAAAAAAAAAAAAAAAACTAGATTAGAACATCTAGAAAAGAGTGAGAGCTCTTCCATTTCCTGGTGGATGGTTTGAGCCATGTTACCTAACTCTCTATGCCCCAGTCTCCTCATCTGTAAAGTGGGATGGTATCATACTGTCAAACACACAGAGCTGCTGGGAGCATTAAATACAGTTATGTAGGTGAAGGGGCCAGGCCTGTACTAGTCCAGCAGGTGTTGGTTGCTGTTTGAGAACTTGTGTGAGTAAACTGGGTTCTTGGTGTATTAACCTGAAAGTTCCCCAAGGTCAAGAACTTGATTGTCCTCAGTGAAAGAACGTGGTTCTTAGCATGAGCAGATGATCCATAAATATTGGCTGAACAGGACCAAACTCTTCCCTGGGTAAACTCTTTTAAGCTGAGAGCATGTCTATCCTGACCTCGCTGAACAGTGCTGAGTGGGAACAGGGGGCAGGTCAGCCCTCCATCAGCCTGTAGGAGAGTGTGGCCCATGAGAGACAGGTTACAGTGGGCGGTGCCCTTTGCTGCAGTAACGAAGTAATGTCAGCTCCTCCCCAGCTCTGAAGGCTCCCTCTATACTCCCCCTCCACCTTTTAAGCCAGAAAGAATCCTTCTTGTCCCACAACCACTCCCAGCTTCAAGATTCTTCACATAGGAGAAGCTGAGTAATATTCTGAGTCTATCACCATAGAGGAGACCAGAAGCTCAACTTGGTCACCTTGTCAAGGGGCTCCATGGTTAGCCCCACACTGGGCCACAGATGCACAAGGAGCCCCAGCTCATGGAGGCTGCAGCTGTTCTTGGCTCTCCCCACCACCCACCAGGAAACAGTGCAAAAAACAGAACTGAGCAACTGTGGCTGTGAAAAGAACCTGTTGCAGAACAAATACATCGTGTCCAGCAAGTATGTGCTGCAGGCCGGGGGCTGGAACAGCTAATATATGTTGTGGGAATGGGTCCACTCCATGCACCCCAGACTGTGCTCTCTCTGCTCCTGACCTGTGGGAGTGGGCATTCAGGATGAGCTGTGCCATCCTTTCCAGCTCCCTCTGGCCCGGGTCCCTTCCCTTGGAGCCTGTATGGGAGACAGTCTCTCAACACCATTGCAGAGGTCATAGGCAATGTGCTCTGTAATGCAGATGCCATCTAGACCTCTTTTCTCTCCACTACTGAGAAGGTAACCATCAGATGCTACATTGGAATCACCAGGACCTGACAACAGAGTTTCTGTCCCATCCTTAGACCCCCTAGCTATGGGTTTCTAGGACATTGCAGATGGGTTTGGCCAAACCACTCTTGCACACATGTTGTTTTGTTAAGATTAACCCAGAATCCAACACGGTATTTCTCTCGGGTTCCTCCTCCAAGCCAACAGAGAAAGAGCTATTTCCGAAAAAGTAACACATTATTAAACCAATGAATAAGAGCCAAGAAAATAATGTAGCCAGCATATTTACTGCAAACAGTTGGCTTAGAACCGCAAGTTGCAAACATATCTAATCCCGCCAGGCTCTTGGAGGAACCATGCTGTGGACTTCTCACAGCCAGCAGAGCCCAGGAAACCACTCTGCTTAGGGGCTACTGAACGCTGGCACCCCTGGGTTTATGCCAAATCAGAAGGATTTGCTCCGTGCCAAGAGCTCACTCCCAGACCCTGCTAGAAAGCAGCAACCTTCACTTCATGCCTTGGCCTTGAGAGTGGCTATCTCATCCAGCAGAACCATCCAAGAAGCCTCCCTCTAAACCAAGGCAACTTCCCTATGACAAGAAAAAACACCCCTGGGACAGCCCCCATCACTGCCAGAAAAGGGCCCCAAGTGTGTAAAGGCCCAAATCAATTTGATTTATGAAAATGAAACAAACTTTCCAGCAGGTCTGGCATATCCCGAAGCACAGGAGAAAGGCTTTAATTATACTGCCTCTACTCATTAAATAGATAAGATCGTAGCAGAAGACAAGCCATGTTTTGTCTTCAAAAAAATAAAAGGGTAAATCCATCTGGCTCCATATTTTATAGGCATCCATAGCCTGAGGCCATGTGAAATGCCCAGAGTTTTTATCTTCCTGGATCTGAGGGTGGAACAGAAGCAAGACATGCACATGAGAGCTGGGGGCTGGCAGCACGCTGTAGACGGTGATGTATTAGAGCATTCCTGCCTCTGCAAAGCCCCACAGCTAAACACTGTTCGCAGACTAGATGAGGCGCCAGCTGGTAAAAAGACAAAGACACAGCCCTGAAGCTTATCACAGAAATGCTTCTTCTTGAGCAATCAATGGAAAGAAGATTCATACTCTCAATGGTTGAGCTGACCCCTCTCCTGAGCCAGAAAGGACCAATGCTCTCTGGGTACAAGCCCGTGAGTGGCCTAGGGTTTTGAAATGAGGATTTGTTATTAATGAAAAGTTACTGTGTAGGCAATAGAGTTCCATCACCCGTAGGGAGCCTATCACATTGTTCAAGTGAGGGTCCCTTGGAAAAAATAATGTTTTCTATTGAATGTCCACCCAGCTGAAGTCCCATAAGCCCTTCACCACAATCGAGACTCAGAGAAGGAGTAACTATGTGTAACTTAGGAGAAGAGATTGTTCATGAAGGTACTTTCAGTTCTTGGACCTCTTTTCTTACCTCTCTATCCTTATTCCTTAGAAGTCATTCATCCAAATGTTTTAAATATCTTATAAAGTCTGTTTCTATACTTGTATCTCCAAACTAGGCCTCTTCCTCAAATACTAGATTTTAAATTCATCTCAAACTTAATGTCGTAAACCAAACTTCTGATCAATTGATTTTGTATATAGACCTTGTACCATCCTATGATGCTGCTAGATTTACTTATTAAAACTATTATTTTTCTGTAGATTTAAAGAAAGATTTATTTACTTTTAGAGAGAGGGGCAAGAAAGGAGAAAGAAAGGGAGAGAAACATCGACTGGTTGCTTCTCTCAAAAGCCTCCCAACTAAGGACCTGGCCTGTAACTCAAGTATGTGCTCTAACATGGAATTGAACCTGTGACCTTTCAGTTGATGGGATGATGCTCAGCCCACTGAGCCACACCAGTCGGGGCTTTTTCTGATAATCAGAAAAATAGATAGTTCTATTTCTTTCTTTCGAATTTATATGCCTCTCATTTCTTTTTCTTGCTTTATCTTACTAGCTAGGCTGTCCAGTACAATGTTAAATAGAAGTGGTGAGAAAGGACATTGTTGTCTTGTTCCTCAATCTAGGGGAAAAGTAGTCAGTCTTCAAATGAAGTTAACTGTAGGATTTTCACAGATGCCATTTACAGAGTTGAGAAACTTTCCTTCTGTTTCTAGTTTTCTGAGAAACTTCATTAAAAAATGGGTGCTGACTTTTTGTCAAATGCCTTTGCTGTATTTCTTAAAATGATCGCATGGTTTTTCTCCTTTGTTTTTTAAGAAGCAAGCTACAATGATTAATTTTTAAATGTTAAACCAAGCTTGATTCCTGAAATAAATCTCAATTGATATAATGTATAATCCTTCTGGATTACATTTCTTTATATTTTCTTAGATTTTTGTTTGTTCAGAAGGATATTGATCTTTAGTTTCCTCTTTCATAATGTTTTTGTTAGATTTTAGAAGCTAAGTTATGTTGAGCTCATTAATCAAATTTGGAATGTTTCTTCCTCCATTTTCTGAATGAGTCAATGTTAGATTAATATTATTTATTTCTTTGTTTGATTTTTAATTGAACTCCCCTGTGAAGCTAAGCCTGGAATTTTCTTAGTAGAAAGTATTTTATTGTAAATAAAATTTCATTAATGAATATGAAACCATTCAGATTTTCTACTTCTTTGTGAGTCCATTATAGAAAGCTTTGTTTTCCAAGGAATTTGTACATTATATCTAAGTTGTTAAATTTCACTGGTATAAAGTTGTTCATTATGTTCCCCTGTTGTCTTTTTAATAGATGTAGGACATAGTATATAGTCGGATCTCTTCTTTCATTCCTGAGAATGGTTATTTGTGTCTTCTCTTTTTTTTCTTATTCAGTTCTGCTAGGAGTTTATCATATTTAAAACTTTTTTTATAGTGCCAACTTTAGGCTTTGTTAATTTTATTATGTTAGTATTTTTTAAAAATTTTATTATTTTTAGAGAGAGGGGAAGAGAGAGAGGCAGAGAGGGAGAGAGACATCAATGTATGGTTGCCTTTTTTTTTTTAATTTTATTGTTGTTGCATTACATCCATCCCCTTTTTGCCCTCTCTGTCCTCTTCCTTTTTCACCTGCCTCCAGCTACAGACCTGGCTGGAGACCTGGCTTGCAACCTGGTCATGTGCCCTGGCTGGGAATCAAACCAGTGACCTTCTGGTTCACAGGCTGGTGCCTTTTTCACTGTGCCACCAGCCAGAGCCAGTATTTTCTATTTCATCACTTTCTACTCTCTCTTGTCTTTATCATCATTTCTTTCCTTTTATTTACTTTATATTTACATTGCTCATCTTTTCCCAGCTTCTTGAGATAGAAATTTAAATCACTAATTTAAAACTTTTCTTATATAAACATTTAAAGCTATAACTTTACCTCTACTGCATTTACTGCCACCCAAAGCATTTTAACGTGTTGTGTCTTCATTATCATTCATATTGAACTATTTCTATTTTTTCATGAGATTTTCTTTTTGAACCATGGGATTCAAAATATGTTTTAGAATATACTTCTAAAAGTGTTTTGTTTGGTGTTTCCTAGTTATTTTATTCCTATTGAGTTCTACTTTAATGTTCCTATGGTCAGAGATCATACTCTATACATTCCAGTCCTTTTTCAATATTTTTATATTCAATATTTTTCAATATTTTAAATTATTATATGGTTCTTAAACTGGTCTTACTTTGTAAATGTGACATCTGTACTTTAAAAATGTGTATTCTGCAACTATTGAGTATAGCACTCTATACATGTCGATTATGCTAAGTTGATTGATGGTGTTCAAATCTTCTGTATCCTTACTGATTATGGATTTATCTATTTTTCCTTTTAGCTGTCAGTTTCGACTCAAATGTTTTGAAATTTGATTATAAGAAGCTTATACCTTTAAGATTGTTATGTCTTCCTTGTGAATATTTCTATTGTTCTCAAATGTCCCTATCATTCCTGGTAATTTTCCTTCTCATGAAGTCTGTTTTACTGAAATTGGTGGAACTACACCAGCTTTCTTTTGTTTCTGGTTTGCATGATATCTTTTTTCATCATTTTACTTTTATAAGTAAAGTACTATCTGTACTTTTATATTTAAAATGTATCTGTTATACATGGCATATAGTTTGGTCTCACTTTTCCATCTGATAAGCTCTGGCTTTTAGTCCACTTTCATTTAACGCAATTATTTATATGCTTGGGTTTAAGCCTACAGCTCTGCTACTGGTTTTCAATTTGTCTTGTCACCATTGTTTCATAGTGCTTTGTTCCTCCTTTTCTGCCTTCTTTTAGTTTATCAAATAAAGTTTTAGCTTTCAATTTTATTTCCTTTGTTAGATTTTTAACTATTTTGTTTCATATTTAATAATTGTTCTAGAAATTATAATATGCACCTTATCTCTATGAGATGATGTTCACTGAACCAGTTGTGATAATCATTCACCATATCTGTAAATCAAACCATCATGCTGCTTACCTCAAACTTAGTGACTTATATCAATTATTTCTCAATAAAACTGGAAAATGCATTTTTCCTTATCCACTAGGATCATTTAGGCCTCTGCAGTTTCCTCCTTTTCAATGCCTTTCCCCAAAGCACCCCCAAACTGTGATTTTTGCCTCTTCTATCAATTTTGATTTACTATGTTTTATTCAGGATGTAAAAGCTGGTAATGGGTGTTTGGATAATATAAAACTTCTTGAACAACACACGAAAACTATTGGGGCTGGAAGTTCTCACTGTCTGGAGTCTCCCTGACTACTGTAGCCGATGCTACCCCGAAGTAACTTTCTTCTTGTGCTCTTAGGACCATTATAAAAGCAAAGTTGGTAGTTAACAGCCCTGGCCTTGCCAAAAACTTCAGCCAGAAGGAGTATATTAAATGGGCTTTTCACAGCTACTGGTGCTTGAACACCATGTTTAGCCCCATACTTGCTCTCTTCTGCTGGCCGTTTGATCAGACAGCTTGGAGACAGCTTGGCTATGAGATTGGATGCTACTTAAGATTCTTGACTCTCTGCCTAGCCAGTTTAAAAGCCTTATCCTTTTTGTTAGAAGAAGAGGGCCAACTGAGAAGAGAGCAGAGACGGAAATTTGAAAGAAACTGGTTATGTATGATGAAGACTGTGTTTTGTGAACTTGGCACCATGTGACTGACAGGCTACAGAGGAAAGAGCCATATAATGCTTTGAGCTGAAATAGGTGCTTCCTGATTTACAGAAAGACTAATGTGAGCACATTACTATAGTCCATTAAACCCAAGATCATTTGATTGTAAGACATTATTTTTGGTGCCTCAATTAAACTATGACATGGATACCTCATCAACAGCCTCTTGAAACACATGGAATCTGTCTCATCATTGAGGTTTTACAACTTCTTTCATCCTATTTCTGAGCATTTGGTATTCATCCTACCTTCAGTAGCATGATTAGCAAGCAATACACTGTCTGTTGCACACAACTCAGTAACAAAAATGAGCACAGCTTCACCTGCAGTGATGAACTTCTTTTCTTAGGTCCAACAAGGCCTTGCTACTCAAAATGTGATCCACACCTGCAGCCCTGACACCATCTGCAGCTGCTGCAAGCAAGGCCCACAGGCCCCACCCCAGACCTATCAAATAATTTTAACAAAATTCTCAGGTGATTCTTTTGCATGTTCAAGTTTGAGAAGCATTTTCATGAAGTACTTTGTTATTGTTTTGCAAAAAATATATTATATATATATATATGTGTGTGTGTGTAAATAAATAATTTTGGCCATTTCTCTAATGGTAAATACTTGCTTACTAATATTCAGTTTCACATCCCTCATCTCCTTTTTTGTTTCAATGCCAAGGTATAGTGTAACCTTTTAAAAAACATTCTAAATGTCAGTGAAACCTAACATGTGCATGTACCCAAATGCATATATGTTCATAAGTCATGGAAGTGACCATATGAACAGCTAAGACCAAGTGGTCATGTGCGTCAGTGATGACAACATGTCATGGCTGCTTCTTGGCTAACAGTAACTGGACCATGTCACTAATTTCAAATATGTTAAAATAGGGAAAATGTGCATCCTAAAGTTGATGAAACAGAGTCTGTGATGAAAAATACATTCATTCTGGATCTAGATCTGGACTTTTCTGGGATCAGGAATCAAGTGCTGAATTACAGGGATGAACACAATCCAAACACGCACTATAGTGTGGCCTGCCTGTTCAGTAGTCTCCAGCTGGTTTCCCTAAAACTGACAGGAGGTTGAGGATACAGTCCTAACTGTGAATAAGGGGTCAAGACCTCTAACCCACTGTGCTCACAAAAGGAATTTCCTCTGCTTTGTTGCACTCTGCCACTCCTTTCCTGATGGAGAAAGATGCAATGGAAAAGCACATTTGCCAAACAAAGACTCCTCCTGGATTATAGAAAATCACCATGCTCCTCACCCTGATCTTCAGCATGGAAACACTAATAAGTTTAGGGACCATGAATAAACAAACCCCTCAATAATTTTTCATCCAATGTCTCCTAACTGGTTTCGGAAACTGGAACTCCTTGAAACTGGTAACATCTGTGTCCCTATGTGCTTGACAAGTATTAGTTGAATATTCCTTTGCATGAAGTGACAGGGGAAGGAGAGGAAAAGAGAAAATTAATGAATTAGGAAGTCCTGGGAATCCACCTCTTTCCACAGCCTTTCTCTCCGGGTTTGACCATAGCAGGCCAGTGCTTTCACATAGGCAGAATTAAGCCAATGCTTGGCCTGTTGATCTTGTCGTTATTTTTCAAAACCACCATTTGATGGAAAGTTTATTTGCCGATTATCTGCTTTGACCACATTGGTGATAAAGGATCAATTCTGAAAGTCAGCACTGGGATTCCCGTAATTAACCCTGCATCAACCCCACACCCAATAGCCACTGAACCAATGTCAGTTGACATGGACATCATGGCCACTGGGAACTGGATTTCCAAGGCCTTCTTTTATACTTGGCCCTCTAGTCCTAACAGATGCCCATTCTTCCTTTTTCACCCTGTGTACTCAGGCTCTGTAGAACTTGGAAAATTTTTCCTGAGTCCCATGGGAAGCAGACCATACCTCAACAGACATGACAATGTGGTTCAGCCTGGCTAACAGTGGCCCATGTGCTTCCTGGTGCATGAATATGGTATTGCTCAACCTTAGGGTAACAGAAATTGGCACCAGGGTCTAACATCTAAAGACTTTGGCTACTACGCATGCAGTTGCTATGAGAACTATGGGCTGGTTCCAGTCCACATGCTGAGCCATTGATCAGACCAACAGTGGCGCTGTTAAACCTCCTGTCATTGAAACACAGGCCGACTCCTGGGACGTATGTGTGACAGCTTCCCAGAGCGTCATGGGAAAATACTCTCTGCTCTAAGAAGTCAGATGTCAGGGTCTCCCTGAGAAAGCATTGGGGCATGGAGCCTTGAGCAGACCAGGCCAAACCTATAAGACCTGACAAAGCTGGGTGCATATAGGCCCCAATGGTCCAGGGGAGCCCTAAGTATGAATCTGGCCTTGAGAATATTCCATACATTCTTTGATGTCTGCCTGGTGACCTAAACTTCCTTGACTTGTGTATTGCACCTGCAGTGAATGTTAAACCTTAACCACAGGTGATCTCATCTTCCCTAAGATTCTGTGGGCCACCTGGAGTTCTTGAAATCATCCTGTCTGACAGACCATAGTCTGAGATGGATGGCTGTATTCCTTCTACTGTTATCTAAACTTAACAACTCCCTTTCTTTTGAATACCCCTCTGTTAATGATTTGTGGTGTGTACGTGTACCCCCAACCTTGTGTAATCAATAAAAACCTTCGGGGGTGGGCCATCAAGGCCTCTGTCAAACAGACATTGGTCAACCTTCTCTCCCTTAGCATGAGCTGCCTGGGAAGGTTCATTTCATCCACAGCACCGGGGGATCTCTGCAGGTTGGGGTCCCCCACAGTCAGCCACGCTATTTGGTTCCTTTCCACAGCACAAACAGCAGACACAGCAAACCACAACACTGCAACAATTTCCAGGTGACATCCATTGAGCCTTAAAATTTCATGTCATCTTTGATCATCTGGTCAGAAGTGACCTCTCTATAACTGGAAGCCTCCAGAACACATTTCCACCCTTATCTCACAAAACAAAGCTCTTGAACAAAGAACAAGGCTGTGCTGACTTGTTTCTCTCCCTAACTAAAAAGTCGAAACTGTTTCCTGTTCATTTCCCTGAAGTGCCCAGCACAGGGCTTGGCACCAGTGTTACATGAGGTGACCTGTAAGCGGACAATCAGGAGGTCATTACAGGATCATTATCCAAGTCCAGTAAGCAATAATCCCTACCCCCAACCTTTTTTTATACTAGAATCATTAACTTTTTATCCTAAAGTCCCTCGTTTCTTAAATATCTAGAAATAGAAACCAAAAATGAAAGTTGGGATAAAGGCACTGGAAAGAATGACAGATTCTGATTCAATACAATTTCCAAACACTTGTTTAGGGATGGACTATCTTTGACCCTCAAATGAAGATGAAATCTGAGAGGCCTAAAACAGAAGTGTCACCGGGCATCATCTGAAAGACCCTAATGTCTCTCAATCCCTAACCTATGTTGAGCTATCCTTACTTTCAGGAAGTGAAAAGGACTCCCAACCATGAAATGAAAAGGGCCAAGTGCAAAGACCCAGGTGCGGAGAGCAAACACCAAAAAGGCGATGGAATACTGTGCGCAAAAGGGCCGAGTGCAATAGAAGAACAACTCCATATGGCTGCAACACTATAAAATCACTGCATGCCCCAGCCTGTTGGGGAGATGGTGCCCTTGGAGCATGAGCTCGCCCTTCTCCATTCCTTGATCAAAAAATAAAGTTTCAGCCCGGGCTGATGACACAGTGGATAAGACACCAGGCCTGCAAACCCAAAGGTCACTGGTTCGATTCCTAGCCAGGGCACATAACCAGGTTGCAAGCCAGGTCTCCAGCCAGGTCCATAGCTGGAGGCAGGTGAAAGGAAACCATACATTGATGTTTCTCTCCCTCTTGGCCTTTCTCCCTTCCCCTCTCTTTAAAAATAATAAATAAAATCTTTAAAAATAAATAAAATAAAAATAAAGTTTCTGCTCCACTTTACCAAACAGTCTCGTGCTTTTGGTGTGAAGGGACCTTGGTCAGGGTCCCTGGTCCAAAAGGTCAGTAATAAAAGGATGAGTGGAATGGGCCACACCAACAGATAGTGAGCTTCCTGTCACTAGAGGTATTCCATTAAAGGCAGTGGTGTGCAGAATCTGGCTCATACTTTCTTGTGAGAGTTGGCTATGTTTTCCCAACTGTGTTCAAAGATGCTGGTTATGATGATAGCTTGAAATTGACCATGGCAGGAGTGTTTGCACTTGCCTACAAACCACAAATTGAGACTTTTTAATTTTCCCAGAGAGCCAGTTGTCAAACATGTATCAGCAGACAACTGATGAAAGGTCAACAACCAGTGCTGAAGAAATTTGTACATGAGATCCTACACTGAAATAGTGGTTAGCAAGATCTTCTCTTGGGCCACCAGTGCCAAGTCCGGAGAAGCCTCTTGTCCCCATGTGCAGAGTGGCCCCTGGCAGTGGTGGTGGTGGTTGGCCTTGCCACCAGGTTCCAGGCCTGTTTACCCTACCTGTTTAAACTCTGTTATGGACTTTGCTACAGGTCTGGCTCCCCAATATCAGTGTCACCATCACCACCAGACCTCAGCTCAGTACTGGCAGCATCAGTACCAGGCAGGCAGTCCTGCTCAGAGCCCTCAGTTAGCAGCCTGTTCTGGCCTACTTCCTGTGCTGAGGCATGAACATCTTTCCCAGGCTCCGTGCAGATGGGCAGCAGCCCTGGACCCCGCACGCTTGGCAGAACCTGGAGGACAGGGTCACAGCCACTAGTTTTCCTGCACACAGCAGGTGCCTTCTGAGGTCCATCCCAGGGATCCCATTCCCATGGGGAGCAGAGGCACATGGGGACAGGAAAGGGTGGGTGCTGGAGTCAGAGGGGTCACAAGGACAGTTTAGTAGTTCTCATAAAACAAAGCTCCAACAGCAGCAGCCTCATTGCCTGAGGGACACTTGGCTTGCTCCCCTGAACAGGGAACTCATCTGGTTCCACTCCCAATAGCCCTAGAGAAATGAATACCCCCAGCAGCCATGGCTACTTGCTTTCTCCTTGCCATGGTGCACAGCCCAGGCCTGGTGTGCAGTTACTTGCACAGATCTGTTGAGTGAGCAACCACACTGGGCAGCCATTGGGCCTGTCAGACTTCATCCACCTCTGAGGACCAAAATAAACCCATCTCCTCCAGGAGGCCTTTCGAAGCCCAGGCATTAAACAGACCATCAGCCCAAGGTATCACCGAACCCAAATCACTCCTTTCCCTCTTAAAATTCCTCTAACAGAAGTCAGCCCATAATGATCCTCTACTTAGGCTTGTCTATGCTTCCTACAGTGGGTCTTATTTCTTCAGGGAGATCAGAAGCTCCTAAAGGGAAGCACCTGAGCTTCCTCTTTCTCTAGTGTCCTTCTATGGTATCCAGCTCAATGTCGTGGGCCCCACCATCCCATGATGATTGGTCATTGTCCAAGTCCGTCATTCACTGGATCATAGCTCAGCTCTAGAAGGTATTCTGCTCCTCCTTCTGAATTGCCTCTCCTAGGTGATTTCGGAAGAGGTACCTGTCCCTTGTCTTTGATAGGTGCACTGAGTTGAGTGGACTCCATGCCACATCATCTCCCCCAAAGGTGACAGAAATGGCAGCCACATCCTAGAGCCCACAGACGACACACTTATAGTAACTCCTATCACCAAGGTGATGTAGGATTGGCCCTGCCTTCTTACCTTCTTCTTGCAGAGAAAACTGGGCTTCATGAAAAGCATTCATGGCAACAGACCCCCATGGAACAGCAAGCAAAGTAGCGTAAAGCACTTGGTCTTCTCCAGTTCTAACCTAGTCTCACAACACAGCTCATGCTCTGGGAGGAATGAGTGTGCTCTCCCTATCACCCAGAGAATTCAGAAGTCACATGAGAAATATGTGAGCCTTTGCCAACTTTGGATTTCAATTAAGTTTTAAATTCCTTTAAGAGTTCATAATGTTTATGTGGATTCTAAAACTGAACAAGCAAGGTATTTGCTACTTCATTGTATAAAAATCTAAATCCAGAATTAGTTTTTATTGCTGATTCCAAACTTAGTCCCAGGAGAGTGGTTTGTCTTGTTCAAATGGTTATTATGGTTAGATTATCCTTATGTCTACGTGTCTGTCTTAGCTCAGGCAGCCACAGCAAAACACCACAGACTCAGTGGCTTAAATAACAGAAATTAATTTTCTCGTAGTTCTGGAGGCTGAAAGTCCAAGACAGAGGTGCTCATGTGGTCTGGTTCTGAGGAAAACTCTCTTCCTGGTTTGCTGATGGCCACATTTTTGGTGTGTTCTCACATGATCCTTTCTCCGTGCTTGCGCATGGCGGGTGGGGACGACTGTCTCTCCTCCTCCTCTTCAATCATATCAAATTAGGGCCCAGTCCATATGACCTTATTTAACCTTACTTATTCCTCAAAGCCTTATCTCTAAGTATAGTCTCCATGGGGATTAGGGCTCTGGACACATGAATTTGAGGGCATATAATTCAGTCCCCAGCAAGGTCTGTGATGTAGTTCCCTGTGCCTCAAATACAAAGTTCTCCTGACCAGGCATCCTCCTCAGGGGAGGCATGTCCATGATTCCTGCAGCCCACTTCCTTACAAGAAACCTAGGAAAGTAATCATTGTCCACAGTCTTTCATCTTCCCAAGGCTCCAATCAGCCCCTACCCACCCCCACCACCACCCAGAAATCACTGTTAGTGACCCACCTGAGGGCTGCCGTCCTCCCACATAATCTGAAGCCACTGCTGTGTGTCACAAGAGATATTTCTAGACTTCTGACAGCCAGTGCTGGAGGCAGGAAGAAGGCTCATTTTCCTCACCCCCAGAGCTTCAGAGAGAGCTCAGCTTTAAATAGCTGCTTCTGAAGCAGGAGGCACAGGAGGAGGTACACAGGCCATCCATACCCAGCACAGACCTCTCCCCGCCCTCACCCCACCTACAGCTTGAGCGCCACTGCTGGGAGTGCTGGGATCCACACTGTTGATTTGCTGGGCTGGCGACCACATAGAGAACAGGAATTGGATTGTGATCTTTCAAATTAGTGCAATAACATTGTCTGTGAAATAGTGATTAAAAAAATAGTGCACAATACTAGCTTAAATTCTCTCCCCACTCTTCTGTTTAGGCTCTTCCCTCTGTTTTACACAGTGTTTCCTCCTTAGGGTTTGGAGACCCTGGTGTTTAGTAACATGTTCCCAAGAACAAGAGGCTGAAGTGAACCTTGACTTTAGACACACTGCTTCCAGGCCGGAAACTAGACTTTTCCTTCTTCTGTTCCTCACCATCAATCCCTGAATTCTCTAAAGTTTACCTCCTAGATATTTCTCCTGTTTCATTGAGACATAACTGACATATAACATTGTAAAAGTTTAAGGTTTAAAAAATTACTATTTAATATATGTATATGTTGCAAAAATCCTGTTTCTTGAATGTGTCTTCATCCACCCCTGTTCCAGTCCAAACCATTACATCTCTCTTACCTGAGTATGTATACCTGCCTCCTGAAAGGTCTTGGTGTGCCCAAGTCTCTTCTGTAATCCCTCCTCTACATGGAAGCCTGAGGCATCCTTCTGAGACACCAAGCTTCCCTGCCTTTCCTGTATGAAACCACCTAGCGGTTCCCCATTGCCCTCAGAACAAAGCCTACACACTGCTGAATGGCATACGCAGCCCTCTGTTACCTGGGCTCCCTGCCCACTACTGAGGTCCCCATGAAGTAGGCCTCCAGAGGATACTGGAAAAGATGATCCAGCCATAGAAACTGTCCCCTTTAGGTTAGCTTATACACCTCTTTCAGCCTGACCCTCCAGAGGTCAGTATCACACAGGTTGAGGGATCTTAAGAAACACAACATGGCCCTGGCTGGTGACTCAGTGGACTGGCACCAGCTTGTGAACCCAAAGGTCGCTGGTTCAATTCCCAGCCAGGGCACATAACCAGGTTGCAAGCCAGGTCTCCA
Source organism: Noctilio leporinus (assembly GCA_004026585.1). NCBI lineage: Eukaryota > Metazoa > Chordata > Mammalia > Chiroptera > Noctilionidae > Noctilio > Noctilio leporinus. The sequence continues at coordinate 25,367 of PVIW01003843.1, read as the reverse complement.
GCCAGGTCCTTAGCTGGAGGCAAGTGAAAGGCAACCATACATTGATGTTTCTCTCCTTTTCTTCCTCTCTCACTGCCCTTCTTTCTAAAAACAGTAAATAAAATATTAAAAAAAAAAAAAAAAAAAAAAAAACAAAGGTAAAGAAAAGAAAGAAACACAACATGGAGCCCCCTTTTTCCAGGCAGAAGACATGTAATCATATCAGGGTAAGGGCTGACATGATCTCAAAAACCTCCCGCTTCCCTGGGTCTGACTTCAGAGGAGTTCCTCTACCAAACAGTGTTTTAGATAGAGAACAGAAATACCCTATAGGAAGTTACACCCTATGACACTAATGATCAGAATGAGAAAGTTTAAATCAAGTGACTGATCATATAAGGATAAAATAAAAAGCAACATTTAAAATGAATCACCCATCAAACAGGTTCTCCTCTCCAGAGCAGTCCCATTGCATTCATCTGCAATTACAGTTGTCATTTGTACAACATGAGAATGACTTTGACAGCTATGCAGCTCCAGGGAGAGGAGAGGGGACAAGTCGAGCAGGACAGATTAGTTCTGGAAAATCGGGCATTTACTGGGTCACCCTGGAGTTTTCAGCTTTGAATTTGGCCTCCCGGATCATGAAGTCAGCCTGAATGAAACCTTTTTAAAACGGGAACCATGAAAGTGCCAGTTGCACAGAGCGATCCCTGGGCTGCCAAACAGGCAGGAGCCGTGAGGAAAGGCTGCAAGCTCCACAAAAGCATAAGCCTGGGCTCTATCTCTGTGTCTCAGACATGAAAGCTGCATCATAACCTCAGCCCACTTCCCAGGAAGGTCATCAGTCCCTAGAGGAAACAGAACCATGAGAGAGCTGGTACTCTCAATGCAGAGACAAGTTTTCAATGAGGAAGCCTTACTTTCAGTCAATTTCTGTTCCACATTTTCTGTTACCCACTCCCCTAACCAAACCATGCTCAACAATTCTACCTGGTGAACCCCACCCTCAGCACAGCAGGCCCCTCTGATCATCCAGTCACAAAACTGTCCATTTCTCCAGATGAAAAATGTACGTGTGCCCTGGCTAGTGGCTCAGTGGAAAGACACCAGCCTGGGAACCCAAAAGTTGCTGGTTCCCCAGCCAGGGTGTGTAACCAGGTTGCAAGCCAGGTCTCCAGCCAGGTCCTTAGCTGGAGGCAGGTGAAAGGAAACCACACATGGATATTTCTTGCCCTTTCTTCCTCCCTCCCTGCCCTTCTAAAAATAATGAATAAAATCTTTAAAAAAAAAAAGAAAGAAAAATGCACATGCTTCTAACTGCAGGTTTCCTGCTGAAGTTCGGGTTCGGTACCAGAAGGGAAGGGCTGGGATCCTCCGTAGGCCATGTCCTCTGTCCTGGCCTACCAGGACTGCACCGGTGCACAGCCGGTGCTGCTGCCTGCAGGCCAGGCCCCGCTCCCCACACTGTCTTAGGAGAAAGGTGCCCAGCAGTCCCCTCTCTCTGCACACCTGCAGCTTCCGAAGGCAGAGAAGTGTTTAATTTCTAAAACTCCATCAGTTGACTCCATCCTGAGCCCTCTGGTCAAGTCAAAGCCCCATTTTGCCTGGAGTGTTGGTTTCATCATCCCCATGATGAGCATGGCTTAGGGTACTCAGTTCTCGAGGTCAAGGAAGAGCTTTTCTCTAGAAAGAGCCACAGAAGAAACATTTCAAGGAGGCCTCCTGGGACTACAGCAGAGAAGGGAGGGAGCCAGCAAGCCCGTGTGTCCTAGTGAGCTGGCTGAACACGAGCACTGTCAGTGTAGGCAGGCTCCACGCTGGCAGGAAGATCACACCCACAGGCCCCAAATTCTCAGTCGCCTGCCACATTCTACCTGAGCCATTCATTCCCTGGGCCCGTTCCCAAGTTCCAGGTAAGCATAAACCCCCTGGTAGAGAGGTGCTCCTCTGGGAACCCCTGAGCTCCCAGCAGGCTCAAGGGCCTTGGTACATGACCATCGCTGTGGACACATTGCACATACCCCATCAATACTCACTACTCTCAGTTCAGTCCTGTGGCTTCCAACCACAAGCTCCCAAAGTCTCTGTCCCAAGGTGTTCTCTGAGCCCCAGAGCCCACTCTGCCCAGTGACAGAGCGAACCAGAGGGCTGCACCCAGGTTCCTCTGCGCTTGGCTGAGGTCAATCTGAGCACAGTTCACACTGTCTCCCAGAGCTTCCCAGTCTGCTGCACCCTCAGCTGCCCACAGAGTAAGCCCACTGGGGAGCATTCTCTGCTGGCTTCCTTCTCTTCACTCTCTTCCTTCCTCACTCCCAACCCTCACTGCCCAGTGTCTCATGGGATTAGAAGCTAAATCTATGTGACTCCAAAGCCCCAAATCCTTCCACAACACCAGCTGACAGTGCCTCCCTCTGAGACAGACAGTAAAGCAGAGCGGTGGAGCCACATCTTCAGAGCCACCCTGGCCTCTGAGGCAGCACGTATCCACAGGTGCTGCATTCTCGGCATTCTGTGCCTGTCTTCTGCTCAGACTCCAACCCAGGTGTTTGGCTGTATAGCCAGAGTTCAGGGTTTTTTTTAAACATTTCTTTTCCTTACCCTGGACTGCATGAAAGAGGCTATATATTGCTATGGATTCTGGCCCTAGATGCCCTTTCAAGTTCATTCCAGCCCTGCATTTCTGTGAAATGATCCATAGCAGCCAAGGCAGAACTGAAAATATAATGGAAATTCCTTCTTTAAAAAGCACAGCTTAATGGTTGCTCTAATTATTGGGGACTTTATGAAAAGAGACCCCAGCTTAATTTTGGAAATTAACCTAGCACCAGCTGCAGCTTCCTGGCCCCAGAGCTGTGGACATATATCCTCGTCTTCACACGTATGCTCATCTGGACATAGGGTGGTCTCAGGGGCCTGAGGCAGGCAAGATGAAATCCCACAAATCTCCATTATTAAATCCATGATATATTTCAAATCCCACCCTCTGTCTCGGCAATGTCGCCTCTGACATCCCTCCAAAGGGGGAGAGAGGGTGGGCAGGTGGAAGCAAAAGACACAGAGAGAGCTCCTTTTGGCCTGTCTGTATCCCCAGCCTCCTCTCCACCATATTCCTAGGGTGTCCATCCTTTAAGACAGGTGTCCTTGGGTATCCCTCCCTGGCCAGAGAAGGGGCTGTCAAATTACCTGGTGTAAATTTGCCCAAGGTCACCTCCCTTTGCTCCCATACCCTCAGCCTGCCTTAAGCTAGTCCAGACCCACTGGAACGCTCTCCTTGGGCCACCCTGAGGGCCCAAGCTTGGTCTTATCCCTCTCCTGCTCCCCTCCAAACTTACCTTTGTTACTCTCCCCACGCTGGCACATGGAAAACAAACTCAATTCCAGGTAGGGTCCTCCATTAGAGGATAATCCAGCCCCAAACATGGGCCTTCAGAAATCCTGGACTTACCTAAAACCTCTCAGGGATTACCCAAGGTCCCTTGGGGGTGGGCTGACTCCTCCTATGGTTAGTTTCTCCAAGGAGAGGGGTTGGGAGTCTTCACTAGGGCACACATGGGCAACTGGGGATTTGCAGTTATTCAGAGGAACTGGAAGCCTTAGACTCCACTTCTAACCTCTGAACGTCCTTCATGAATAACAACTCCACAATCATCTCCCCACATCCTACCCTCCCTTCTAAACCCAGCCAAATGTCATCTTCTCTAGGAAACCCTCCTGGGTTCTCTGGGCCAAAGGAGGCCTCTCGTCTCCAATTCCTATGTAATAGCCCCCTCGGGTGGTGCCTCGTGTCTCCCTCATTTGCATACATGCCCCAGCATTCTCAGCACACAGTGGGCCTAGGGAAGACAGGGCCTGACTCTGTCTCAGGCCCAAGTTCCTACTCTCAACATCAATATAGCATCATCTTGCTGCCAAGGGGTGCTCGGTATATGGTAAGAAGGAACATGAGTGAAGGAATAGTTTCTCAGGCTCCACTCTGGCAGCAGTGGTAATAGGTGGGCATTCATGAAATTCCCCTCCCCTATTACAAACACCAAAATATACTGCATATGAACAATACAGTAATACTCGGGCTGGGCAGGTTACCATGCTTTTGGCTTATAGTGTACCCAGCTCACTTCTAGATGTTGATTCCTCAGCAAAATGGAAGAAAGAGTGATAAGGAGGAATGAGGGAGAGCCCTTCATCAGCCAGGAACCAGTCAAAAAACATTGAAGTACTTTTAACAGAAAGGTTTGGGTACAAAGAACAAGATATAGAGGTGTTAAAAGAGCAGAAAGGCCCTGGCTGGTGTGGCTTAATGGATTGAGCCCTGCCTGCAAACCAAAGGGTTGCCGGTTCAATTCCCAGTCAGGGCACATGCCTGGGTTGCGGGCCAGGTCCCCACTTGGGAACAAGTGAGAGGCAACCACACATTGATGTTTCTGTCTTTCTCTCCCTCCCTTCCCCTTTCTCTGAAAATAAAGAGAGAGAGAGAGAGAGAGAGAGAGAGAGCGAGCAGAAAGACTAAATAGGGGAAAATGAGGCAACTGAAAGATTAACAATAGCAGGAATCTGCTACCACCTCTCAAATGAAAGGTTAGAGGAAAGAGGTGGCATTCCCGGAGCCCTGGAGCCAAGGCCACTAGTCAAGAACTGAGACCACAGAGGCCAAGGCTATTTATAGACAGGTAGCCATTGTCCTAGGTACTGCCCTGAACAGAGAAGGGCAAGCACACCCTGGCTTCTTGCTACTTCTCCCCCTCCAGTCTCCCACTAGTGCCTCCCATGAGCCACTAAGTCAGAGGCCAGAAGATCCAGAAGCCTGAGTGGGCAGCTTCCCCTGCAATGCTGACCAGAACAGGACTCAGAATAGATCTGACAGCAACAGCCCAAGGACCAGCACTCTGCTTTCATTTCTTCCACAACAAGCACCTGCCCTATTCTGCATTGGTCTTAGATTCTCCTTTCTCCCTGGGCTCCTCACCCTCCCCACCTAGGCCAGAAATGGTCACTGCTTCTGTGAGCCTGCTCCAAGAGGACAACCAGTCATGCCAGGGAGGGTGGTTGGCTGGACATTGGATATCAGTCCTTGCTCAAGAAGCCCTGGCAGGGCAGGGGTGGCCAGGCCAGTCTGGGAGTGGGGCAGTGCAGGCCAAGGGAATCACCCAAGCTTGGCCACAGGCCCAGGAGAACTCAGCCCGGCCCAGCTTCCCCACCCCTCCCCCACACCAATCAGCCCACAGCATCAACTCTCAGGCTCATATGGTTGATCTGGTCTCCCAGGCCTTGTTAGGTGCCTCTAATGCACAGATCCAGCACCATCCTCTAATTCCTTCTAATGAGAGCCATTGGAGTGATATGATCCACAAGAGGGAGAAATTAAATGCCTGCTCTGCAGAAACATGTTTGTACATACAAACATGTGTGTACACGTGTGCCCAAACTCCTACACACCCATGCTGGAATTCTCTAGATATTTTCCCAAAGTCCTCCAAACTGATCTTTTTCCCTCCTTCATAAGCCAAGGCTTTGGCTTGAGGGCCCAATATTCTAACACTAAAAAGCTACTGTTCACCGGAAATATACACCAAAAATCTGGAACCCAGTAATACTGAGACAACCAACTGACATGGAAGCAGAGCTCACATGGCCATGAATGTTTATAGGGAGACATGGAAGAAATCGCACTCTGCCGAGAAACAACTGGGTGTTTAAAAGCTTTGTTTATTCTGGAACATCTGCTTCAGGAATTTGACATGTTATGTAAGCTCACTGAGACCAGGGTGTCCAAACTTCATCAGGAAAATGGGGAGGACTGATGAGGGCAGGTAGACCCTGGCTTTCGAAGTCTCAGCCTCACCACCCTAGGTAGTCTTGTCCCCGTGTTTTTGAGGCTTTCTGTATCAAGGCTAAGTCTGGGTTTTGGATTTGCCATTGACCTTTGGAGAGCCTGAGGCTGTATCTGACCCACAGGAGAAGGGCAGTTAGAAACTCACGGGCCTGGGATACCAGCTCAGTTCACATAGAGAACATTGCTCTCGAGGTCTGGGAAGATCCATCCTCTCGGGGAGCAGGGGCGTGATTGTGATGTACTGAGCCAGAACCAGGCCCAGAGTTTGCCAGCCAATGCTCCTCCCAGGATCTGAAGGCTGATCCCATGAGACGACGAGGGTCCCTTACCAGGCAGTTGTCGAAGCCATCATGAGCAGGGCAAGGAGTCTGGTTTGTTCCTGCCTCCTCAGTAATGACCTCCCCCATTCTACCTGGGGCACCCCAATAGGCTTTAAAATGCCCTAACCCATCCATCATCTCCCACCAAACTCACCATTTGGCATCTTCGATCAGATACACATCGACAGGGACCTAAACCCTGAGCCCCAAAGCAGAATCCCTGGCGCAGGCTGCAGGAGTGGGCGGTACATGTCAGGGGACCCATTCTGCCTGGGGGCCTCATCACGTCCCACAGAGCCTCTGGGAGAGCTATGACCTAACGGTGGGCGAGAAGGAACCTGGATAGCCATAGCCTGGGGAACTGCCCTAGAAGCATGTGCACCACTCAGTGGGGACCTGTGATCTCCTCAGGCCAGTCCCATCACCTGTTTCCCCACCACCCGCCCCCTCTGGCTCCTCTTAGAGCCTTTCGATCTTCATGACATGTGGCTTGGACTTTCAATGCTGCTGGCCTTGGTGTCTTTGCCTTCCCCTGCCCTTCCTCCTCCTGTGAGGTTTGTCCCACCCTGGAAAACACTGACCTCTAAGGGACAGTCGAAATTCATTCCTGGTATCCCCCTCATCTCCTCTTACACAAAGTGAGGCAACCCCTCCTTTCTCTGATGGCTGCTACAGCCCTTGTTTCCCACAAAAGACAGTGAGGGTCTTTGAGCACATGGCTCATCTCCCCCAGGGGACAGAGCCCCACAGGCTCAGAAATCATGGGTGTGTCTCCCACAGGGCCAGGCACACTTAGATTCCACAACTCAGTTTACGTAAGGAGAAGCCACGCCACTTAGTCACATCAGTAACTCTTCGCCACCTCAGTTGGGTGGACAATTTCCTTCTACATAATCTGACCTGTTAGCCACAGACATAAAAAGGACAGAAATCTCCTCCCTCATGTGATCTGAAAACACTAAATTAGGCATTCCAGACAAAAATACATTCTGTCTACAGACTCAAACAAGCTTCCAATAAGAACCAATTTGGAAACTTTTGATAAAGCCTCCTCTCAGTTTGGACAAATTTAAAGGATTCCCTACCTTGTCCCTACTTAGTTAAAAAGAAAGAAAGCAATCAAGAAAAAAGAAACAGACTGATCCAAAGGGCTAATCCACTTTACAAGAGGTGGCATAGGATCCCAGTCCCCCAGAATAGCATTTCCCCTCGAGCCAATCCCACATCATTGTCATGATTATTGCCATCCTCCATTTCCTACCTGTGCCATTATTAATTTTATATTCTTCTTTATATTAACATTAAAATGACTATCTTATGTAAACTTAGCTTTACTCTTTTAATACATTTTATTTGTCCTACTATCGTTAAGTAAAAAAATAAATAAATAAAATAAGGGTCATTTCCAAAAGTCTGCATATAACCGAAAATCTTTTTGGCTTCCTCTCAGGGCCTGCTTGGGGTGGCCCTGGATTGCTCTGCTTGCTGCAGATGGAAACGTCACCGCTTCCACTCAGCCTGGTCAGAAAACGAGCACAGTGGCTACCGCGCCTGGCCCCTGGGGAACTCGGGCTGACTCACTCACCCTGCCCGGCAGCTCCTCAAGGCCAGGCTAAGAAGGCTCCTGTGAACAGAGTTTGCAGACGCTGGGAGGCAGAAGACAGAAGGGCAGAGCCTGGCTTCTTGCTCATTTCAGGGTGTAGCCACATCTGCCCCAGGTCCTCACCTGCTTGCTTTCCATCCTTCCAGCAGGAACAGCTCCTGCAGACAAGAGAACCAGCACAGGAGTCTTTTCTCACAAAGATCCATGAGCTGCAGGCCCTGTCATCTCTTCCTGGGGGCCTGGGTAGAGGTCCTGGCAACAGCAACAGGAACGATCATGACAACCTGCAGTTCCTCATGCCTTGCTGCACCCGGCACCACACGCCACACACGGAAAAGGCTGGGGAAGAACAGAAAGACCATCATAATTATAACTGTGATTTACAGAGCACCTCCTTTGGGTCTGGCTAGAATAAACACCTGGCATATACACTTGCTTATTTGAGTCTCACGTGGCCTCTCAAGGTGGGAACTTATTTACAGAGGGGCTTGAGGATGACAGCTGAAGTAAAGGGACAAGCCCAGGGTCACATGGCTCCTTAGTGTTCCAATGGCAGTTCATACCCAGTCTACAGGGCTCTAACACCCACAAACCTCTGTACCTCCAAACCTGTCTGACGCCTACCTTCCCTAGCTGTGCAGGTATTCTTGAGCAGATACTATCCATTACTTGACATGTTAAGTCAACAGAGACTGCTGTCTTCCAGGCCAGAAGCACCACATGGATGGGAAAGCACTTGTCTTCAGAATTTCCCACTGTCTGTTCTGGACAAGCAACCTTGTCCTGGGGTGGGGCTAGCTGAGATAGATGTAATACGGGAGAAAACTCAACAAGGAAATTGTATCGTGAACCTCAGGGCTTCTCAGGAACAATCTTTATGCAGAAGGCTTCTGCCTTTCAAAGCAGCAAAGATGTTGCAGCACATCTCACTTTGCCCAAGTGGCCTGTTCACATGCAGGCAATACGCTGCAGCGGGTAGATCTACGGGGTCCACACCTGCTTGTGCCTGGCCAAGAGAGTGTCAACGTAAGAAACATTCAAATCTGTAGAGAATTTTTGGTGAGTTTATTTGAGCCAAACTGATAACAATTGCCAGAAAGCACAATCTCAAGGGGTTGAGAAATGCTCAGGAGAATGGCAGTTTAGCACCTTATGTTACACATTACAATCAAAAGGGGTGGCGTGACGGGGTACATGAAATCCATTGGTGATAAATTAGGGAAGCAGAGAAAGAAAACAGGGGAGGCAAGAAACCTCTGGGATTGAATAAAAGGTAAAATAATAGACACATGCTTCTTTTACACAGGTGGAGTAGAGGGTAGTTAATAGTCAACAATTAACTAACATGATAACAGTAAGGGAATTTGTGGTCTCAGCTCTGGTGGTGGTGTTCAAGGGGTTCAGAAAAAGGGACCTTGACATTCCAAAGGCATGTTATCATAGATGCAAAAAGACAGTAGACAGGCTTAGTTAAAGGTTGACCTTTGTTAGGGAAAAGTACTGGCCTAGGACGTGACTACCCACCATGAACTGCTTCTAGTTAATGAATTTTAATTTGAGGCCATCCTATGTGGTTACTTCAGGTCTCTATATTTGTAAGCCTGCCTCACAGGACAGGCCTCCCTGAGCTTGTCAGGTTAATATGTGGCCCCTTTTCTTCTACACGTCCCCCTTTTGATCATAAATCAATCCAAGAGATACAATGATGACCAACTGTTTGGTTGGATAACTAAGTCCCACGGTGCTAGGAAGGCTCATGCCTAGGAAGTCTCGAAGTCAGTGTTTGTCTTGCTGAACTGGGTGGACCACTGGAAATGGGGCAAGACCATAACCTTAGATGGCATTTAAAGTCAAATTATTTTTTTAAAAAAGGCAGGTGAAGGAGTGGTAGTCAGATCCTATATGTCCATGTTAAAAAATATTTTGGATCATTTCTAATTTTTGAGCTACCATGATCCAAATCTGCTTTCTGCTTGTCTTAAGTTTTGTTCTTCTGCATCTAGTATAACATTTACATATTAGAAACAGGAGTAACAGTATCAAACCAGTAATACCAACTGAGAACAGAAAATGACTAATACTAGACAAGAAAGAGTCTGAGGGGAACAAACATCCCAGCCAACTGAAAACCCTTTACATGCATCATCTTAACTTTTTATTACACTAATTGTATGTTTTCCTTCCTCATCCACTGTCATTTGTACCTTATGTTTGGCCAGACAAATGAAGACTCTCTACTATTTCATCACCTAGAAGCTCTATTTTTTTTTTTTTTTTTTCTGGTCAGTTAGTTTCCATAGAAATTATTTCATGGTGAGGATTAAGTTCAATTTCCCAATATATTGAAGTTCCAGTATCAATATTACCATAGGTTTTATTAACTTCAGGAAAAGTTATTTTTGCCTATAATTTCAGTATTACACTGTATCCCAGTAGTATTTAACGTACACTTGGTGTTATTGCAATAAAAGTTAGTATAACAGAAGAATTGTCTAACCCAGGAGACCCCAGTCCTTGGGCCAAGGACTGATACTAGTCCATTACCCTTTAGGAACTAGGCTGCACAACAGGAGGTGAGCAGTGGGCAAGTGAGCAGACCTTCGCTGTCATCACTGCTTGAACTCTACCTCCTGTCCCCTGGTCCCTGTCCATGGAGAAATCATCTTCCATGAAACTGGTCCCTCATGCCAAAAAAGCTGGGGACTGCTGTTCTAACCCTTCCCAACAAAAATGCTCATTTCCCATATACCATATAGTTATTTGTTGGGGTAGACACAATAGGCCAGGATTGGGTAACTTCACTTTTTCATATAGATTGGGGGCATAACCATTCACCTTTTCCATTTTTATAATTATGTAGTAAGAGGGGTTCCCATTGTTTATTATTTTTAAATATGGCCCATCTATTTCCCATTGGGAGTAAGTATTCTGGTGTTGTTGAGTATGGTCCCCATGCCAGCCAGTTGAACTACTGAGAATTTAAGCTTAGAATTTAACTGAGGTGCCTGAACAAAAAACACAATGTTGTAGATCCCATTTTCCATCCAAATTTTCCAAAATCCATGGGAAACATGTGAATTCCATAAATGTCTGGCCTGGGCTTCTGCACCCATTATAGTTGACCACTGTTTCATAGTTACTTCAGATTCTATTTGCATTAGCATAGAAAATAGGCCCTGCTGAGCTACAGTATTGGCACATTCCAATGCTGGGTTTGTGCATGAGTTTTTATAGTCTGTTCAGTCTGTTCTACCCATTGGGCTAAGACATTATTGTCTTTCTTTGCTGCTTCCCACCCTTTTCCTTCTTAAAACAGCATTCCCTCTATATGACCTATTTTAGATATAGTCTTTCTAATTAATGACATTCTTCATTAGCTGCAAGTTCAACTTGTCCCAGAATACCAAGGTCAGTCCCTAGTCCTCCAAACAAATAAAAGTCCCCCTTTTATTTGTTTTAGATGCCCAATGTTGTGTCCACTGGAAATGCTGTTGCCATTGGGTAGCTACAGCTAGGGTTCAGTTGGAATACACTAAACAGATCCCAAAACGTTGAGCTTCCCATTCCACAGTTAAAAGGTAGAGATAACCCCCAAATTAGCTAGCGTTTGAGTATTCCACAGGGCTTCCCATAAGCATCCAGGATGCAGGGTGGGTTATTTACAGATATAGCTACTCAACAAGTAATCTGAATACTTTCTGAAATGAGGACCCACTGTTTTTTGTTTTGTTTTGTTTTGTTTTTTTCTTGTTTCATGGACATTCAACTACAAGAGCATGGCTGCTGAGTCTGAGTCACTGTAAGCCTTTTCCCATCGTATCCAGGTATTTTTCTTAGCTCCTCACCATCCATTCCTATGCTCATCTAGATAGATCTATATATAATTCTACCAGGGAATTATCAGGGAGGTGTTCTATTTGCCTAAGATGAGTCCTTTATAACAGATATATCCAGGAAAAAAAGTACCAAAGCTTATATTGATAATAGGGGAAGACCAATGTGTGGCCAACAAAGTAATAACTTCATTATCTTAATAACTAGAATATTTTTATCTAGTAGCTGGGAAAGATTAGCAAGTACCCAAGTTAAATTTTTCACATCTAATAAGGGAGGGGGTCAGGGGAGACAGATATTGCTTCCATTAGGAAGCCATACGGTGAATAATAACAATATAAAATCATTTTATGTACATTCAATCAATAGCAGTATCAACTTGTGAGCATTACACGCCATGGTGATGTCTTGGGATAGCTCTCTGCCTTCGTGGACGGTGGCTTCTTGTCCTTGAAAAGTCTTTAACCTCTGCGCTGTGTCAAAGACAGGGGCAAATGTCCACTTGCAGTCAGGCCCCTGGTAAGGTCCCTTCCAACAATATTTGAGAATCTTCAATGTCTTTTCCAATTGACAAAAATCTCCTGGTTATAAATTGTGGTCTTTGAAGTCTTGGTCTCCCACTGTGAAATGTTACTATTAGTCCCTTTAGACTGGTTAATAAGCCCTTAATAATAATGCAGAACATCTCCTGTCAGTAAAGTTGATTCGTACATGCCCTCATCTAGATTCATAGAATGGCTGGTGACTATTTTATAAGGAAAAAGGCTGTTTACCATAGACTTCAGGTTGAGGAGTACTGTAAGGAGAGCTTTTGGCCAAGTGAGATTAAAAACTTCTGAAAATTTACCTAGTTGAGCTTTAATTGTATCAGTTGTATGTTCTACCAACCCAGAGAACTAGGGGTGACAGGCACAATGAACACACTAGAGGATAGGCCAAATACTACACATGGACAGCACTGCATCTAGTAAAGGAGTCCCCTCAGATGCTGACTCAGAGGGAATTCCCCAATTTGGGAATTGTTTTTTTGTTTTTGTTTTTTTTTTTTTTTTACTAATTTACCTACCATTAAAGCCGTTGCTCTCCTGCAAGGAATGCCTCAACCCATATAATATCATAACTAATACACTTTTTAAACTTTTGAGATGGAAGCATTTGGATCAAATCCAATTAACCATACCTGGGTCTAAAGGAAGTGAAAAATGACTGGGCTCCATGGAACGATCTTCCTAGGCTATCGTTGGGACAGACAGAACATTTGCTAAGTACTTCATGAGCTACAGCAGTAGGAGATTTCTGGTAATACAATTTACTCCATGGAATCATCTTTAGGACTCTAATTTTGGCTCATGTGCTGGTTAAATTAAGCTCCTAAAGGTAAGAATGGTTTCTGACTAGGTCCAAGCCATATCTATTTGCCTGGAACAAAGGTTCCCCCTTTTAATGCCATATTCTCTTTTCCTCTGCAGCTCTCCATTGCAGCTATTAAAGCGGCGTTTTTCTTTTTAATTTAATGGGAAGCAAGGAGCATTTTCAGGAGGTCTGGATATCTTGGCTATTTAATGCTGCCTGTCTAGCTGCAGCATGAGCTAAACAATTTTCTTTTGCTTCCATAGTGGCAGCTTTAGGAAGCCCTGGAATTTTGATAATTGCCAATTGTTTCAATTTTTGTATGACATTTAACACTTTTGCAATCTACTTTCCATTTCTTTATGGGCTGCCCTGAGAAAATTAAGAAGCCTGGCTGTTTCAACAATATTCTAAAGTTGTGAGCTACACTAAAGACGTAACTATTATCAGTTTAAATATTGGCTATTTGATCTTTGGATAGTTGACAAGTGCAAGTTAAAAATTAATTAGGCTTGTTGGGCGGATCTTATTTAGGTAAATAAGACTTTGTTATGTCTATCATGGAAGTTATTGCATATCCAGCTCAGCAATATTCCTGTTTATTTTCCAATGATCCATCTGTAAACCAAATTAAATGAGCATTTTCAAGGAGTTCCCTCTAGAAACTAGAAGATGGTGGGGTCAATTTATAAGACTTTAATAAGACTTATAAAGGCTGGGCTATTAATAAAAACTTGGAATCCAACTGTAACACTATCCAGTCAAACCCAGGAATCCTGTAAGGTGCTTTCTTATTTTCAGAAGAGAAAAAGATAGGATTCCCTTAAGTCTTTCAGGGTTAGTACCCCATCCCTACAAACTAGGTAACCAAAGTGATTTACCTGGGGTAAACAGAATTAGAGTTTATCCTTCGATATTCTATTGTGTTCTTTTGGGAATCTATAGTAATTTCCTACAGTAGAAACTAAATTATCCACATATTGAATTAGAGCAGAATCTCTAGGAAATTTAACATCATCCAAATCAGCTTTTAGTAGCTAAGACCAAGGGTCCCCAACCACTGGGCCATGGACCACTATTATCCTTAGAGCCACTTCCCATGGCTGGCATAACGGCCTGAGCTCCATCTCCTGTCAGATCAGCAGCAGCATTTGATTCTCAAGGAAGTTCGAACATTACTGTGAACTGTGCACAATAAATGTAATGCTCTTGAATCATCCTGAAACCATCCCCCACCCCAGGTCTGTGATAAAACTGTCTTCCATAAAACTGGTCTCTGGTGCCAAAAAAGGTTGGGGACCCCTGCTGGCTAAGACAATAGGTGGGACTCTCTTGCATACAAGGTTGGGTGGAGGGCATTACTATCCAAGTAAACTTGTGATCAGCCCAGGTGAAAGCAAAAAGGTATACAAATAGGACATAGCTCTTATTTTTATTTTTGGCAAACCTTTTCATGTAACTTCAAGCATCCCAAATAGGCCTAGTTAGTTTTAAGACATTTCTTCCATGGGAGAAAGAATCAATCCTTGAGGTGGTCCAGGGCCCACTGGAAAAACTGAGTCATTTCTTGGTTAAAAGGTCTCTTAACACTTAAAATTTGGGAAGATCTGACAAATAAACTTAACCAAAAGACCATAATATAAACCTTTTCATAAACTGGAGTTAAAAAAATACATGTATTTTGTGGTAATAACTTTAAGAGATATCAATCAAACTTAAACCAGTTTTAATATTAAATACTTTGTTCAGATTACAGGATCCTGCTTAATTTATGTAAGTATTTAATTTCTTTAGGCCAATAAAACATTACACCCTAGTAATGTCAACCAGGAGAAGGAAAAAAAAAACACACTACACATAATATACAGATGAATACATACCATATCAAAACCATACACAGAAGGGTGACAGAGGGGAGTAAAAAAGGGATGGATGTAATACAACAACAATAAAATAAAATTAAAAAATATATATACACATCAAGACCATATATATAATCTGAATCGCAAATTTTTTTTTTTTAAAGATTCCATTCATCATTCCCAAAGACTAGGGCAGGCAGACAGGCAGGAAGGGAGAGAAACATCAGTGTATGGTTGCCTTTCACCTGTCTCCAGCTGGGGGCCTGGCTGGAGACCTGGCTTGCAACCTGGTTATGTGCCCTGACTGGGAATTGAACCAGTGACCCCTGGGTTTGCAGGTGGGTGCCAATCTACTGAGCCACACCAGCCAGGGCCTGAATCACTAATTTTTGTAGAGAAGGCAAGGGTAATTTCAACTGCTTAAGTTTATAAACTTAGAACTTTCACAAACTTCTCCAACTTTCACAACCTTTTACAAAACTTTTACAACTTTCATATTTTCACAAACCTTCTTATCCATTCAGAAATAACCATCTTTAGCACTCACTTTCTTCCTTTTCCCTCACATGTATTTCCATCTAATGCCTTCTATTACCAAATCATGCATTCTTTCCAACTTAATCTGAACTTTTAACTTTTGAAACCTCAATTTCTAATGATAACAAAAAGAAGCCAGTTGTCAACCTAAGAAACATCCAAACTTATACAAATTTTTAGTGAGTCTGTTGAGCCAAAATGACGACAACTGCTGGAAAGCAAAACCCCAACGAGTGGAGAAAATGCTCCACAGAATGGCAGTTTTACACCATATGTTACACATTACAATCAAAGGAGGAAACATAAGAGCATTACTCAAAATCCACCTGTGATAGATTAGTGAGGTGGGAGAAAGCAAAGTGAGGAAACCTCTGAGATTGGATAAAAGGTAAAATGATAGACACGTACCTTTTTTACACAGTCAAGAATTAACATAACAATCACAATGAGGGGATTGTGGTCTCAGCTCTGAGGCTTTGGTTGGTGGTTGTGCCCAAGAGGTTCAGAAAAAGGGAAGTTATCTTGACATTCCAAAGGTATGTTAACATAGATGCAAAAAGACAGTTGACAAGTTCAGCTAAGGTAAAGGCTGACCTTTGTTAGGGAAAAATATCAACCTAGAACACGGCTTTTGGTTAATAAGTTTTCATTTCAGACCATCCTTTGTGGTTACTTTAGGTCTCCGAGTTTGTAGGGCTGCCTTGCAGGCCTTCCCTGAGCTTGTCAGATTAGACTCCACAGAAGTCTATAGTGGGGTGGGGGCTACTCAGAAGGCAGTTCAGCCTGAGGAGCCCTGGCACACTGTAAGCCCCACATACCCCCTCACCCCATCAGCCTGTCCACCCTCACGTTCCACTGCTTCTCTGATCAGATTCTGATATATTGATTCTGCATCATTGAACTTCCTGTTAAATATATTATTATTTACCATTTAAAAATACAACTCATTTAAAGAATCTCTTAGCCAGTCTCATTTGTTCTATTTTCTTTCAACTAACATTATGCTTATTATAAATATCATACATGTACACTGTACAAAATTGGAAAATCTGAAAAGTATAAAGAACATTAAAAAAATAGCTCACATCACATAGACATAAGCACCATTAATAGTTTAAAAAAAAAAACAACAAAAGAGGTAATAACCAAAACAGGCATGTTTTGCAAAGCCATGTCACCAAACCAAAACAATAACCAACCAAACTGTAGTTTCAGACTCTCCCAGGAATGGAATTTTAACCAGTCAGGAATTCCCCAATTGACATTGGTAAGGTGATCTGCCTGATAAGACACCCCACCTTCCCCTAAGAAGGTATCCCTGCCTAAAATAATCTATTCCTTTAACTTTTCAGTTCCAACCTCTGTCGGCCTATAAAACTTTCCATTTTGTACAACTAACTCATCAGAATGCCTGCCCTTTTAGTTCTAGATGGGCTGCGTACTGATTCCTGATTGCTTAATAAAGCCAGTTAGGTTTTCAAATTTACTTTGTTGAATGTTGTTCTTTAACATGTTGGCATGTTTTCTTTCCTTTTCTTCATTCTTTTCTATGTCTCTATGTTATATATATATGTTATATATAGCCTGTGTCCTAGTGGTTTCATTTAATATATTGTGAACATTTTCTCATGTCATTTAATGACAGTATTCTTCAAACACTTCATTTCTAATGGCAACAGGGTATTCATCATGTGGATAGGCCATGATTTACTTAAGTATTACCATATTGCTGGACATTTTAGCTGTTTCTGAGACAGGATAATAAGAAGCTTGGAAAATTCCTGAGCAAGTAGAATGGGGAAACTGAGACAAGAAAATTAAACAAGGACAAACATTTTGAGCAATTTACAGCCAGCTAGTGAATTGCAAGACCTTATCTTCCCTAACCAGAGAGCACATAACCTCCCTGTCCATAAGCCACAGGCATCCGTCTAAGGGAAGAGAAAAATTCTAATGTACATGAAAAGATAAGGACAGCCATATTGGCCATTATGTACTCCTGAAAACCATTGGCAAGGAACCTTTGCTGAGGTGAGGTTGGCCCAGCACATGCTGACTGGGACAGAGGTAACTGTCAAAGCCATTAGTCAGTAGGGATTCTCTAGACAGTTTCATGAACTCCAATGCCTTCAGAGCTTACATCACACGCACACACTATTATTTGAAGTGATTGATACTTGGGACAAATGTTCTCCTCTTCATGGAACACGTCAGCCGAGGGAACTTATTTGACAACCTGAAAAAGTATGGCCGGGGGGCCAAGGAGGAAGCCTGAGCTATGTTCTGGCAGTTGGTGTCAGCAGTACACTACTGCTGTGACCCAAGAGAGAAGGATTTGGCTGCCTGCCATAGTACACAGGTGTAACACAAAGGTTGGTGAGGAAGGAAGAAGGTTTTTATGAAAAATTTGGCCAATTTTGGGGATCTGGGGACTCCTTGGCTCCAAGCCAACCTCTTCCGCAAAATACAGAAGGAAGCCAGCCATCCCCAGTGCCAGAGCCAGTGTCCAGATGCCCCACCTACTCTTATCTGTCTTCCTGGGGCCCAAAGTTATTATGTGAACAGGCCTCTGTCTTCAGGCTCGCTCTCTGGAGTACACACTTGTAGGGTCCATGTCACTGTTGCCTTGCTGCAGCTTCCCCCTGTCCTGAGTCTAGGGCAGGTTGCCAGGTCACTGCAGCCAGTAACGCAAGGTGCCCTGTCCCAGTACCTTCCCAGGCTGCTTGTGCCTCTAGGGCCAGTGAATGTTCCTGGCCCCCATCTGTGTGCAGCCCTCAGAGCAAGAGAATGCAAGCGGTCCGGGACCTGTGCCATGTGATGTGAAGCTGCAGTATCCCGAAGGATACTACCAGCGAGACACTTGTCCCATGTGCAGGACTCAAGCCTCTACGAGCCAGCTTCCAACTGGGCAAGTGAGGAGAACGCAAGAGAGCTGAGACTCCATGCCCTCCATTTAAATCCTCTGCCCCCAAATCCTATGCATGCTGGAAGCATCCCACTTTTCTAGCCATCCTTTGGGCTAGACTGGCACATATCAGCCTGCAGAGTTTCTACCCCTCCTCCAGCTGCCATGATGCAGTCTCTGCCTGGGGTGGGGGATCACACACTGGCTTGTTTACCCTCACCCAGAGGGTATGGAGTCAAGCAACAACAATGGCTTTCATCCACTGCCTTGGGGTTTCCTGCAACTCCTCCCTCACTTCAGGGAGTGTAGACTTTCACACCACCTCAGGACTCCCACACCCACTTCCCAGCAATCTGGTCAGATCCCCGCTGTTACACTGCGAATAGAAGGGAATTGTACACCAGGACCTGAAGCCAGAGTACATACTGATAGACAGTGACCATCTCATCAAACTAACAGACTTTGGCTTCAGTAGGGAATTCACTGACTATAAACTGACCACCTCTTGTGTTACTGTATCCTATATGGCCACAGAAATTTTGCAGCATCAATCCCAATGTTAGGTAGCAGTTAGAAATAAGCAGTGGGAGAAAGGGGAAAGGGGGCCATAGACCTTGTTGACCCAAGGCAAATAATTTAAATAGTTTTAGTTTCATGCCCTTGTTACCAAACTTCCATTGCGGTTTTCCTCCCCCACCCCATGTGAACAGTGAAGAATTATGGGAAAGGACATGTGCAGAAGAGACTAAAATTATATGACTACAGTATCTGTCAGTGGCAGGCCCCTCCCTGCACAAACCTTTCAATGGCCACAGTCTCTGTGCCCTCCCCCAGTGCAGATGTGTCAAGGGTCACCAGTGCAGAACTGAAAATCCCAGTATGAAGAGGATATTGCACTGTGAGCAGGAGGCCTAGATGCATAGACTCTGAAAGATGCCCAAACTAGACAGTGGCTGTAGACCAACTAAGCCACCTATGTTTATAATACTTTGGGGTGGGAGAAAATTTTCTGGCTCAACCTTGAACTGAGTTGGCAGAAGTGTGACAGGGTGATTTTTCTTTGGGTGTCTTAGACCAAAGTTTATGTGCCTTCTTCAATTGTATAATTTTTGTTCTTGTATTTTTTTCAGTTCTTGAACCTATGTAGTAGTTGTAATGACAAGTTTTAAATAGACTTTTTTGATTGTTAAATAAAAGATTCCTTCTTTTCCTCTGAACTTTGTCTTTGGAGTTTTGCCTGGTAGGCAGCCAGCAGTAGGACCAGCCCCCTATGGTTCAGTAACACTATGATGGCCCGAAGGTTGATGACTGGAGCATGGTCATTCTCTACAAGATGGTGATGGGGAAACTACCATTTGCCAGGAAGGGCTTTCAGGAACTGAAGTGGCCGGTACTGAATGGGCAGTTCATGTACTACACTTTATGTCTCTAGAGAGTAAAAAATACTTTTTAAACTTATTATCCTTGACTCCCAGCAAAAGAACCCTAGAAGATGAACTGAAAGATCCATGGGTCAATATTGGCTAGAAGGAGGAACTGAAGCCATACAGCAAGCTGCCCTTAGGAGACATTAAACCCCAGGTAACAGAAATAATGAAGAACCTTGGTATTAACCAACATGAGATACAGAAATCAGTAATGGAAAGAAAGTACAAGGTCTGTTCGGAAAAAGTTCAGTTTGTGTGACATTGGTATAACCTGGTAGCCAAGGAGAGTGGACTGGAGTGTGCATGTGTGAACCAACATGAGATACAGAAGTCAGTAATGGAAAGAAAGTACAAGGTCTGTTCGGAAAAAGTTCAGTTTGTGTGACATTGGTATAACCTGGTAGCCAAGGAGAGTGGACTGGAGTGTGCATGTGTGAACAATAATGACTTTACTACACTAGTTGGTGGGGGTGGTAGATGCTGGTTGAGTGAGCATGTGTACTGTGTGGCCATCGCATTAAAAATGACTGGCAAGTAGAGCAATGAATCTACCTCAATTTTGTGTTAAGCTTGAACATTTCCCTGGAAACAATTCAGATGATTCAGAAGGCCGCAGCTATAGTCAACTAGTAATTAATTGGCAGCTTCATCACAACAACATGCCTGCTCATGTATCACTTCTCGTGAAGAGTTTTTCGGTGAAACATAAAATCACCCAGGTGACTCAGTACCCCCTACAGCCCAGATTTGGTGCCCTGCGACTTCTGGTTTGTTCCAAAACTAAAATCAACTTTGAAAGGGAAGAGATTTCAGACTGTTGATGAGATTCAGGAAGATATAACAGGGGTAGCTGACGGCGCTTGAGAGAACTGTGTGAGGTTCCAAGGTGCCTACTTTGAAGGGGACTGAGGTGTCATTATCTTGCGTGTAATGTTTCTTGTATCTTGTATCTTCTTCAATAAACGTCTCTATTTTTCCTATTACATGACTGAGAACCTTGTGGACAGACCTCATATAGCAATATTATGGGCACCTATTTGATCCTGCATGCCACAAAAAACAAGATGAAGGGCCACCCACTCAGGGTAAGGCCCTGCCCTTCCCTTGACCCCAACATGAGTCTTTCTATATGACTTGAGTTTCAGATATAAAGACAAAAACAAACAAACAAACAACAAACAAAAAATGGTAAGTCTGCCAATAACCCTACCCAAGGATGCCTAGTCTCCCAGCCAGCATGGAATCAAGGATGACTTCTCCCTAACCTAGCCTGGAACCCAGCTCTACCACTTCCTCATCCAGTCTGGAAGTGAGTGTGTCTGCTCCTCCTCCCCGACCAGCTTCTACCTGGCTCAGAATCCAGGACTACACGCCCTGCCCAGCACTCTAGCATGGCCCTGGGGTCTCCTTTACCAGCCCCAGCTGCAGCCCCAGCAGCGCCAGAGGAGCTCCAAAGGGAAATGCTAGTAAAAACTGCCTCCATGCTGCACAGCCTGATGGGGGGTCCCAGGTTTTTTCCTCTGGCCACAGCCAATGCTGGCATAGTGTGGCCAGGAGGGTCTTCATGTTTTACTTAAAATTCTTTTGCTGTAGGCTGTCCACTAACAAGCAGCTTATCAACAAAAACAACAATAACAACAGAAAAAAAAACAACAACAACAAAAAACCCCACAAAAGAATAGAGCCACTATAATTTTTTAAATTGTGGATGGCCAAGGAAGGGCCAGAGTTGGAGATGCTGGGGAGATGAAGTGACACTCCCTGCATTTTAAATGTTGAACTTGAAGATATTGAGCTCCAGAGAGGCCTTCTGCCACGAGGTGCAGGAGATGAGCCAGAAGCAGACGAAAACAGCTGCGAGTGAAAGCGGGGCCAGAAACCTACACTGTATGTGCAGGTGAGAGGACTTAGTCCAGCAGACAATTCACACCAGGAAGGTATCTGACATCTCCATGGCCTTCAGAAACATCTTATCCAAAATATCTGCTGAGCTTGGGGGATGACCTGGAGCCCTCTAGGGCTCAGGAAGAGAGGCAAACCTGGCTGTGGGTCCACCCTGGCAGCCCTGCCTAATGAAACTTCAGAGACTGTACTGTGTTTTCCTAGGGCCCGCCCCTCCCCTGCTCTCCTTTGCTCCCATGTTTGTGGGGGTTCTTATTAAAAGTACCTGGTGTTTCCAAATTTTGCAATAAACTTGATGCTCCCAAAAGACATACTAGATACTCTGTTTTTATCCTATCTGTACAGAATTGGGGCTGAGCATCCTGTAGTTTGAGAAGCATGTAGTGATGTAGTACTTGGACTTTATCATGGGAACTCCCCAAGTAACAAATGCAGGTTTTGCAGGGAAAAGGCCAGCACCAAGTGCCCTAGTGAGGTCCAGACACCAAGGTACTGCAGTGGGTGAAGCAGGAAGAGGTCTGTATTGTCCTGCAGTCCATAGCCTGGGTGCTCTATGACATTAACAAGAAACACCTTTCCTGCCCTCTTCGCTGGTGCCATCTCAGGGGGCTGTCCCTTTACACAGGTCAGACTGTAAAGTGCTGGAGGAAGAGAGCTCCAGGCAGAGGGAGCAGCACAGCTCCAGGCGGCCCGAGCTCAGTGAGCTGGAGTGAGAGCTGCAGCAGATGTGGCTGCAGAGGAAGGGCAGAGCTCCTGGGCCTCGGGAAGGGGTGTGGGTTTTATTCTGACAACAGTGATCAACCATGAAGGGTTTTAAGCAAGGAAGTAATATGATCTAATTTAAGTTTTAAAACTAAATTGTGGAGAATATTCTTCCTCTAAATTTTTCTCCACCTCTACATATTACAAGATTCACCAGGGCGGGCAGGTTTTCTTATAGCCACTGAAGAAATATGAGCTGAGGAGATCTAAGATGGCGACAAAGTAGAGAGCAGTGCTGATGGTGTTCTCGAGTACCAAAGCAGCTAGAGGACAGGATAGGGAGCATGAGACGTCTTCAGGACCCTAGGAATTGGAGCAGTTAGCATCTGGACACAGGGGAGCACAGCCCAGAGGCAGAGGAGGCCAGCAGGACAGTAGGTGAGGCGTTCCCGACCGACCGGCCAGTGGGCCGAGGTCGGCTCTGGGCAGTGGCGGCTCTGCCCAGAGGGGCGCGTTTGACGGAGGCCAGTTCCGGGCTCCCTGGTGACTGGAAGTCTCAACAGTGAAGTGCAGGCGGCGAGGGCAAACACCATAGGGAACGCGGAATTGAACTCTTGCAGGGGAGGGACTGTGTGAAAGACTCACTCCAGCAACAGGGAGAGGAGGCTCCTCGCGGGGCTAGAGGCGGAGAAGAATCCTGCGGGAGGCCGGAGCAGGGGAGTGGGGAAGTGCACTGGCTGGGGCAGCAAGAGGGCTGAAAAAGGTGCTGCTGGGCCACCGGGGAAACAGCAGCTAGAAGCCCCTGCGAGAGGGGAGGCCCAGCCCTGCGCAACCACACAGGCCCCCAGGCTCTGCGGAAACTCCAAACAGCGGGCCAGTGAGCCAGGAACTAGTAGCGGGGGCAACTGACCCGTCATCGCTGGAGACAAAGGCCACACCACCCACGCCTGGGAGGGGCTCATCACAGAGGCCACATAAAGGACTCCTCCAAGAGCTGGTTGGCTTGGAGGATTGGTGCCCGCCCCGAAAGGGCAGGACAGTGTAGGCGACCTGGACAGTGTTGACAGACAGGGGTGGCCTCCTCCCGGAACTGCAGGAGCGGGGCCAGTCATCACAGGGACAGCAAAGTTGCGGGCTGCCCTGCAGGGGTGCTGGGTGCTCTTCACGGGCAGGAACCTCCACCAGGAGTGGGAGGGGGCACCCTGCGGGCTCCAGAATACCGGCAGCCCTAAAACCCAGCCAGGCTGCAGAAGGCCCAGCCTACCTGGGGGCGGACACTCAGAATCAGCCCTGACTGTGACAATCAGAGGCCCTGCCATGCGCCAAGACCAGCTAGAATATAGACTATAGACTGTAAAGTCCTGACCAAGAAAAAGAGGCAGCCTCAGGAAAGGGATTGCTGCTAATCTCAAGCACCTGAGTTATATCTGAGAGCAATATGAACTATTAATCCCCAACATATCCTTTGCAAAAGTTACTTCTCACATATTCTTAATCCCCTCCCCCCCATACCTCAATCCACCTAAATACCCAAGACCCTCCCCCTACTCTCGAATTAAAGTCTACTCACTCTGTGGCTATAACGCATTCCCAGTCCTCAATCTAAATATTCCTCCCTTCCCCAGCCACGTAAACCCTTTCTTTATTCTTTTTTTTTTTAAATTTTTTCTTTTCCTTTTCTTCCTGGTAAAGCCCACAGGTTCTGGCTCCACCTGGACCAATCAGAAATCATAAAGGGGCAACAGACACCTAAAACCTTTCTTTATTAATATTGATTTCTCTTTGTCTTGTGACTTTCTCCCTTTTTTTTTCTCTTTCTTTCTTTCTTTTTTTTTTCCCTCTGCTAAAAGCCCTCAGGTCCAGGCTCCATCTGGACCAATTAGGGATTATTAAGGGTGAACAGCCATCTAAACCCTTTCTTCTTATTATTGTTTTTATTTCTTTTTTCCTTTTGCATTTTTTTGTTTGTTTGTTTGGTTTGGTTTGGTTTGGTTTTTTGTTTTTGGGTTTTGTTTGTTTGTTTTTGTTTTTGTTTCTGCTAAAATCCCACAGGCCCAGAATACAACCAGATAGCCCAAATAAAGGACACACCAAGAACAGCAAGTGGAGAAAATCTGGGAGACGGCAACATTGAACTCCACAAATCTCCTATCACAGAAGGGTGCTCAACTACGGCAAGGAAGCAAAGCAGGTTAACCTAAGGAAAGAACAAAAATAAATAAATAAATAAAGAGCAAGCAAAAACAGACACCGAAAATGGGGAAAAAAAGAATCAGTCCATCACCAAAAGGAAAGGAAGAATCCCCAGAAAGAACACAAAATGAAACAGAGGCACCTGGAATAGCAGATAAGGAATTCAAAAGAATGATGATAGAGAAGCTCAGTGAGCTCAGCCACATCAAAGAAAACTGTAAACAACTCCAGGAGAACTACAAAGAACTCCAGGGAAATTACAAAGAACTCCAGGGAAGTTACAAGGAACTTACTGAGAACTACAACAGCATGAAAAAGGACATGGAAACCATCAATAAGTGCCAGCAGGAAATGAAGAATACAATTTCTGAATTGAAGAATACAGTAGAAGGAATCAACAGTAGGCTAGAGGAAGCAGAGGACCGGATCAGCGAGTTGGAGGATAATGTAGACAAATACTCCAAGACAATACAAGAGAATCAAAAAAGGCTCAATAAAACTGAAGTGGGGTTAAGAGAGCTTCAGGACAAAATGAAACATAACAACATCTGTATCATAGGAATACCAGAAGGAGAAGAGAAACAAGGAATGGAAAACCTGTTCAAAAATGTCATGACAGAAAATTTCCCTAACATGATGAGTGAAAACATTAATCCAGTTCAGGAAGCACACAGGGTCCCAATGAGGATCAACCCAAACAGACTAACACCAAGGCATATTGTTATTAAAATGGCTAATTTCAAAGACAAAGAGAGAATCCTAAAAGCATCAAGAGAGAAAAGACAAATAACATACAAAGGGGCTCCAATAAGGCTATCAAATGATTATTCAACAGAAACAATTCAAGCCAGAAGGGAATGGCAAAAAGTATTTCAAGTCATGGGAAACAAAGGCCTGCAACCAAGAATACTCTACCCAGC